>JAYMTF010002522.1:0-17912 GCA_036897485.1 Pelargonium nanum | reverse complement strand
GCACCAATTAAGATTTACATTAATTCTCAGCAGCTTGCAGCAAAGATCAACATCTGATTGTGGGATGTCAAAGGAGTCAGATCTGTGTCTGCAACTGCTGATCTTCTTAACCATGGTTTCAAGCAAGCGAGCAACATGGGAGGAGGCTATCTTGCCTGGGTGGAGAATGGTCTTCCTGTCAATGCTCCAAAGCAAGAGCTATGATTTGTTAATACACCATTAACATAGTATTCTACTTCTACTGTTGTTATTATTCAATAAAAAATCTGAATACTTGTTCTCTGCTCAGATAATCTTAAGATTCTTGGATTCCCAATTTGTATCTCAAGCCTTTGAAGACATTCTGTCCAATGATTTTTGGTGGTTTGAGAAAGAAAATATTAAAAAAAAATTACATATTAATAACATCATTTTAACATTTTACTTTTGTCCCGTTTCACTTTCGCTCTTGGTAGTGTAAGTGCCTTTTAGGACTAATGTATTCCTTTTTCCTCCACATGGGACAACTAATTTGAGTATCCACCATTTCTGCAACAAGAGGTACAATCTATAATTATATAATTAACTATAATTTTGTGTCATATGGTAATATTTAAAATAAATAAAAAAATTGTATGTGGTTAGAATGAAAACAAATTTTAAAGTTGCTTTCCATTCATAATTTGTTAGAGTATCAACTTTTATGAACTCTCTATGGTGTATAATAGTATTTACATCTTTAACAATCAACACAAGTTATCTTTGAACGATGACTCCCTTGCATGTCATTGTGATGAGTTTCTGTAACCCTATGATGTTTCCTCTGCTCATATTTTAGTGGGTTACATATATTTTATAATTTTTGGAAACATGTTTGTATTTTAATTATGGTTTAATAGGTATTAATTTATTAGATTATTATGTTCACAATGGTAACAAACCAAGTATCAAGTTATATGTAATTTAATTTCTTTTATTTTATATTTTCTCCCTTCAAATATTTTAGTCACAGTTACAACAAATAAAAACGATTTTTTATATTATTTTAACCTTTTATTGTTTAAAATTACTTTACTGTCATCTAACCATATTGCCTACTAACTTTAATTTAATCACAGTAAATATATATTTTATTTTTTTGAAACATCCATAAATATATATATATATATAGTATATTCTTATGAAACTGTAACTAAATTTGATTTCATGCTTAAAATTTATTAACTCAAATAAAAATAAATTGTGAAGCACATTATAATGTGCATGTACTTTTTGTTAGTTACATATCATTAGTTACATATCATTTAAATTCATGATTTTAATTATCATAACATTCAATATAGTATTTAGTGATATTATTTAATGTCTTTTCATTTTTATCGGTTACAAATGATCATTCCATTTCAATATAATACTTACTATTATTTTAATTTTAAACCGGCTATTAGTTAATTATTACATTAATACTAATTATTAATCAGATTCAATACAACAATAACTCTTCTTTTAAGTTTATTTATATATTTTAACTTACTTCTAACCTTGAAATGTAGATGACACGCATTTTTACAATGAGATGTCACAAAAGTCATTGAAGGCTTAATTAAGTCAAAAACTTATGAGACTCCTTATATATATAGTCAGAGTTATAGTTAGTTTTTTTTCTTCTTCTTACTGATCATTTCACTATTTGAATTCATGAGATCAAGTTCAATTTTTTTTTTGAAGGGATATGGAAACTTCATATTAATGCAGTAAGTCACGAATTACAGCTTCCCGAGCAGCACTATCACTAGGCATACCCTCCCAATAAGTTACACCATCTACCTCAAAACTATCTCTAGCCAAAACATGAGCAACCCCATTACATTTACAAGAAACATAAGAAAAGATAATAGATGTAAAGGACCCAGACAAATTTTGAATATCAGTATAAATCAGACCCAAGGCACTAGGAAAACCTTCCCCTCCGGTCTTAATAGAATCCACAACCAGTTTTGCATCTGACTCGATGATCACATGAGACCACTTTTTCGATATAGCCCAAGTCATGGCTTCTTTTATCGTAGCAGCCTCGACTTCCTCAATTTAATTAAATATAATTTATTATCTTATTTTTATCATTTTTATTTGTTAATATATTCTTATATTGTAATAGATCCTTACTAGCCCGTGCATCGCACGGGTCATATGCTAGTACATGTAAAAGAAATACATGTGTCAATCCTCCTCATAAATTTAATGAGATATCATCTCCTTATTAGTTTGACTTAATTAAACCAAAATTTTTGGTTTCTGAATTTTCAAATATAGACACGCTTTGATCTTTGAATTTTTATCAAATATGATGTAATTAAAATGATCATTGTCTTTAACTTATGGGCATGTTGTTCGCAGGCATCGGGTGAGCCAATGCTCTTTCACATGCCCTTCAAACATCGTGGGGGTAGAGTGGAGGAGTGCCTACCGCTTAGGATAGCGTCCTAATGTCCTACTATGAGGAGTCAATGTGGTGACACAATTATACGGGGACCTTGAAAGCATTGGAGGGCTCTTATGAAAACTAAGTATAAGATAAAATTGGAGCGCCCTCCTTGCGACATAGTAGCCTTTTGTGACAACTATATATAAAGGAGAAGTGTGAAGCATTCATTGTTACATGATAACCCTTTGTGGAGACTAAGTATGAGAAATATGTAACCTATTAGGAATACTAAGTATAAAGAGCATGTAAGAACCACTCCATGTAACATATTAGCTTCTTCAGATGCTTTAACTCTTACAAATGTAGGATGCACGGGAGCATGAATGAATTTTGTAGGTACGGGCATGTGATTCTATAGTTGACTTTCTCGAGTGATAAGTAACATATGTACGTCACCTTATGCTATTCGTTGATTTAAATTGTGACTTTTCATGTATCATGAACTACTATTATTTACTAAAACAGTCCAGATTTGCATATAAATATTCATTTTTTCATAATTATTATTCTAATTTCTAAAAAAATTATGTTCTTAAACAAATTACAATATCTCAATGTAATGTCATAATTTCACAATTTCACAATTTCACAATTTCACAATTTCACTTGTCTCTTTCACGTTCAATTACCTTTAAAGCTTCAGTGAATATAAAGAAAGGAAGTCATTATCAAGGCCCAAAGATTGAGGGCTTTCCAAAGTTTGGGTTGAAGGGCAAGCAAATCCAGTGGGCCATTACTGGATCACCGGCCCAACATTTGAAAACTAATGAAAGCCCAGGCTCTGTCATCCAATCAATGAAGCCACGGCCACGCGCAGTACATAGAAACACCCTTCACTGCTTCTTCTTCGTCCTTACGGCAGATCTGGCAAGACTCCATTTTCCTCTTTCATTTCTCTTCTTCACCAGAAATATCCCCACATTCCTTCCCCTGCTCTCTACCCACCCCTTTAACATCCACTCGCCGCCTCCCTTATCCTACGCCCACTTCGCCGCCGGCAATTGCCCAGCCAATGCTCGCTTTTCCCGATCCGCCCCAGATCTCAGGTACCTCATTCCTCTCTATGTTTTCTTTTGCAGACGCATCTACACCTGATTCCCGCATCTGGGTCTCAGCTTGTTTTTCATTTCGTGTTAAGAATTTCCGTAATTAGCTCGAAAATCATCGAGTTGACGATGGGTTCTGATTGTTTTTTTGCAATTGTGATGTCCGTATGGTAGGATTTGATTGTTGAGCCATACCATGTTGACGAAATTCGAGACGAAGAGTAATAGAGTTAAGGGACTGAGTTTTCACAGTAAGAGGCCATGGATCTTAGCGAGTCTCCACAGCGGCGTGATCCAGCTGTGGGACTACAGGATGGGGACTCTCATTGACAGATTCGATGAACACGAAGGGCCCGTCCGCGGCGTTCACTTCCACAACTCTCAGCCCCTGTTTGTCTCCGGGGGTATGACATTCTCTCCTGTGTTACCATTACTGTAAACTGTCCATAGTGCGAATAAATGTCACTATGTTTTGAGATCTTGATCTTGTAATGAACTGTAGTTTGATTTGACGAATCTGCAAACAATTTTTGTATTTTGTTTAAGTGATCTTTTGGTTAAAGGCATTGCTGGACATTGCTGTCGCTGTATATCATGCAATAAGTAATTTGTTTCTTTTGTTTGTCATTGGCATTTGGGAGGTTATCATATAGCTTGCAGCTAGTCTTCTATCACAATTGGTCTTAGAATCGTTAGCACCATAGAGCAAGCATGACCCAATCGCATACGATAAATGTAGTTTGAATTTTTTATCCCAACAACGAATGCTATGAAAACCCCTATAATAGCACGCAGGACGTGTATGGCTGGCTTTGTATATTTTAAATTAATGAATTCTGACAACTCAATTATGTTAATTATTGCAGGAGACGATTACAAAATTAAGGTGTGGAATTACAAGTTGCATAGATGTTTATTTACCCTTCTTGGACATCTTGATTACATTCGTACCGTTCAGTTTCATCATGAAAGCCCTTGGATTGTTAGTGCAAGTGATGACCAGACTATCAGGGTATGGAACTGGCAGTCACGTACCTGTATTTCTGTATTGACTGGACACAACCATTATGTCATGTGTGCCTCTTTCCATCCTAAAGAGGACCTTGTTGTGTCAGCTTCCTTGGACCAGACTGTCCGTGTTTGGGATATTGGTTCCCTAAAGAAGAAAACAGTTTCACCTGCAGATGACATCCTTCGTTTGAGTCAGATGAACTCTGATTTCTTTGGTGGAGTCGATGCTGTTGTTAAGTATGTCTTGGAGGGTCATGATCGTGGAGTTAATTGGGCCTCCTTTCATCCCACTCTCCCTCTCATAGTATCAGGAGCAGATGATCGTCAAGTGAAACTCTGGCGGATGAATGGTATAGTACTACCTTTCTTTTCAACCCTTAACCACTTGAGCCTTTTGTTTTTCAGGTGAAATACTCTTATAAGAGTTGAAAATTTGAAAAACAGAAGGTTTATACTTGATACTATTTGCAAGCAATATCTGTCGTTATGCATGTGCCTCTCTTTTGTATGTACAGACATAAAAAATAATGTATACTGTAATTGTTTACCTCTCATATGGTAATAAGATGATATTGTAACACTTTAAACAGAGAACATGTTAGGAAAGAAACAAGTTATTAAATTTTGTGATCAATTTCTGACTCAAAATCAGCTGATTGCTTGATACATGATAGAAAAATTCCATAGCAACAACTGGATCATGAGTTTCATCGATCTATTTTCTGGTTATGGCTTTTTAGCGATACACCATTGAGGTACCTAAAACTAATTTTCCAATATCTCTTATTTCAGATACAAAAGCTTGGGAAGTAGACACATTGAGAGGGCACACCAATAATGTGTCTTGTGTCTTGTTCCATGCAAGACAGGATGTTATTGTGTCCAATTCAGAAGATAAGAGCATTCGTGTGTGGGACGCTACAAAGCGATCTGCTCTCCAGACATTTCGCAGGGAGCATGACCGGTTCTGGATTCTAGCAGCACATCCTGAAATGAACCTTCTGGCTGGTGGTCATGATAGTGGTATGATTGTCTTCAAATTGGAGAGGGAACGCCCTGCTTTTGCAGTGAGTGGTGATTCTATGTTTTATGTCAAAGAACGCTTTTTACGCTTTTATGAGTTCTCAACTCAGAAAGACACACAAATAATACCTATCCGGAGGCCTGGCCATACCAGCTTGAATCAAGGCGCAAGAACCATGTCTTATAGTCCTACTGAGAATGCTGTTTTGATCTGTTCTGATATGGAGGGAGGTTCTTATGAACTTTATGTTGTACCTAAAGACAGCTATGGAAGGGGTGAGTTAGCTCAGGAGGCAAGAAGAGGTACGGGAGGATCAGGAGTTTTTGTAGCTAGAAATAGGTTTGCAGTGCTGGAAAAGAGCAGCAACCAGGTGTTAGTCAAGAACCTTAAAAATGAGATTGTGAAGAAAAGTACTCTTCCTCTTGTTGTTGATGCAATATTCTACGCTGGAACTGGGAATTTGTTATGTAGGGCAGAAGATAGAGTTATTGTCTTTGATCTCCAACAGAGGATTGTTCTTGGGGAACTTCAAACTTCTTTTGTGAGGTATGTCGTTTGGTCGCATGACATGGAATGTGTTGCTTTGTTGAGCAAACATTCAATTATAATAGCCAATACGAAACTTGTCTCTCAATGCACTCTACATGAGACTATCCGGATAAAGAGTGGAGCCTGGGATGAAAATGGTGTCTTCATATATACTACTCTAAATCATATCAAATACTGCCTTCCGAATGGAGACAGTGGAATCATTAGGACCCTTGATGTCACAGTGTACATTACAAAAGTGTCTGGAAACACAATCTATTGCTTGGATCGAGACGGGAAAAATCGCGCCATTGTTATTGATGCAACTGAATATATTTTTAAGTTGTCCCTCTTGAAAAAGAGATACGACCATGTCTTGAGTATGATTAGGAGTTCTAAGCTTTTTGGGCAAGCCATGATTGCATATCTCCAAAAGAAAGGTTTTCCAGAGGTTGCACTTCATTTTGTGAAGGATGAAAAGACACGATTCAATTTGGCAGTTGAGTGTGGTAACATCCAGATTGCTGTTGCTTCTGCCAAGGAAATTGACAAGAAAGATCAGTGGTATCAACTGGGAGTGGAGGCCCTTCGTCAGGGTAATGCGAGTATTGTAGAATATGCATACCAAAAGACAAAGAACTTCGAGAGGCTATCATTCCTTTATCTTATCACTGGAAACATGGATAAACTGGCTAAAATGCTGAAAATTGCAGAAGTCAAGAACGATGTAATGGGTCAATTCCACAATGCCCTCTATCTTGGTGATATCAGAGAACGCATTAAAATCTTGGAGAATGTTGGCCATTTGCCTCTTGCATACGTCACAGCTTCAGTCCATGGGCTCCATGATGTTGCTGAACGTCTAGCTTCCGAACTCGGAGATAATGTTCCATCATTGCCCAAGGGAAAATCTCCATCTCTTTTGATGCCTCCTAGTCCAATCATGTGTAGTGGGGATTGGCCTTTGCTGAGGGTCATGAAAGGAATGTTTGAGGGTGTCATTGATAACACAGGTAGGAATGCACCAGAAGAGGATGAAGAGGCTGGGGATGCTGATTGGGGTGAGGATTTGGATATAGTTGACGTGGAAAACGTGCCAAATGGAGACACCAGTATGGCATTGGAGGATGAAGAAGCACATGAAGAAAATGATGAAGGTGGGTGGGACCTTGAGGATCTTGATCTTCCACCTGAGGTTGACTCTCCATCAACTGCTCGTTCACGTCCTTTGGCATTTGTTGCTCCTAGCCCTGGTACTCCTGTGAGTCAAATTTGGATACAGAAATCATCTCTAGCTGCTGAACATGTAGCAGCTGGCAACTTTGACACTGCAATGCGCTTGCTGAGCCGGCAACTTGGTATAAGGAACTTTGGTCCTTTGAGGCCATTGTTTCTTGACTTACATATGGGAAGTCATACTTATCTACGTGCCTTTTCTTTAGCTCCAGTACTCTCAGTGGCTATTGAGAGGGAACGGAGTGAATCAGCAAGTTCTAATGTGAGGGGCCCGCCTGCTCTTGTGCTCAGTTTATCGCAATTGGAAGAAAAGCTTAGTGCAGGTTACAAGGCCACTACTTCTGGAAAATTTACAGAGGCTTTACGGCTTTTTCTCACTATTCTTCATGCCATTCCTCTAATTGTTGTTGATTCAAGGCGAGAGGTGGATCAGGTAAAGGAACTTATTATCATTGTAAAGGAGTATGTTCTGGGTCTGCAAATGGAGCTTAAGAGGAGGGAAATTAAGGACAATGCAGCTCGGCAACAGGAGCTGGCTGCCTACTTCACACACTGCAACCTTCAGATGCCCCACTTGAGACTGGCGCTGTTGAATGCTATGACTGTTTGTTTCAAGGCTGGCAATTGTATCACCGCAGCCAATTTTGCCAGGCGATTGCTGGAAACGAATCCCACCAATGAAAACCAAGCAAAAACCGCTAGGAAAGTCCTGCAGGCCGCTGAGAAGAATATGAAGGACAAAACACAGCTGAATTATGACTTCAGAAACCCATTTGTTATCTGTGGAGCAACATATGTCCCTATATACAGGGGACAAAAGGATGTATCTTGTCCTTACTGTAGTTCACGGTTTGTCACAACCCAGGATGGGCAGCTTTGCACGGTTTGTGACCTCGCAGTTGTTGGATCAGATGCTTCTGGTTTACTCTGCTCTGCTTCCCAGATAAGATGATTTGATGTGTTTTATTAGGAGCAATTTTCTACTTCCAACAGCATCCTTCCTTGCTGGATCTTTGGTTATGGTACTTTTCAAGCTATGTTAATTTGTTTCAATTAATCAGCAGTTTCTTTTTTCGTATATCGTTTTGATTGTGGTTGTATTTCTATCAAGCTTTTCTAAGCTCTTGTACTCATCTCAGTTTTCCTTGGAAAATCTGATACTATTAATAAATTGCACCTTGCCTATTAAAAAAAAACAGCTGGATTGGTTATGCTGGTGTTTCATCTCCACAAGGCAACAAGTTCTCTGGAAAAGGTATATAGCTAATACAATATATTTCTGTTATATTTTTGAATTATTTCTGTTGCCAATACTGCTAGTTCTACGCTATTCTTGTGACTAGTTTTGTGTTAGGTTGAGATGGCATTTTCATTGATTTTTGAAAATTTGATGTGTAGTTGAATTGCAGTAATAGAATTCATGCATTGTTTCATTGCTTTTCCTCTGAAAATGAAAATGAAACTGAAACTTATTGTGTGTTGTATTATATAGTTACATAGCCATCTTCCTTTTTCTACATCATAGGAGTTGAAACTTGTAGGAGCAGGATTAGCCATGCTACTTGTATATGCTTCACCAGAAATGATTATTTTGAAGTATTTACTGGTTTGGTAAACAAGCACAAAGAAAGTGTATGCATATTAGACAATCTATATAAGAGTTGTGGAGTACTATCTTGAAATCATAGTACAAATAGAACCGCAATATTGTACCTATTGTCAAAAGTTTGAGTTAGGGAAACAACTTCTCCGCCAAAGTAGATCAAGGTAGAGAGCATAAATTATGCATTCTAGACCCCCAATATTGGTAGCTCCCCACTAAGTCTCCCTGAAGAAAAAATGTTATGCATTTGGATAGGAAGTTGGTTTCTTTAAATCACAAGTAGTTGAAGTTCTAAAAAAAAAAACTCTGATAGCAATTAGGATGGTGAAATGAAATTCCTCTATGTTCGGAGTAGTAGATCATGAAATTTCCTATATCTTGTTTGAAACAAGCAGCAGTTATTGAGAACATTGTTTGTTCATAAATGTCAGAACACACAGTTTTGCAACTTACTTAAGCACATCTTGTTCTAGTGCTAGACATATTCATGCAAAAATGCATTGTTATTATGAAAAAAACCCATAGCATGAATTGAATTCTGCTTACATATGTTGAAAATAGTAGTTATAAAGGTGTGAAGTGAGTAGGGCCTGTAAATGTTAAAATGTAAACCTTTCTGGAGACATAATGACAATGTAAAAAGCACTTGGAATATAACATATACACCCAAAAGGAAGCTAAGCTATATATTATGGTGTATTAAAACTTAAAGTCTATATATGCTTTTGTGTTAATTTAAACAGAAATAATGTCATGCACATGCAGTGCAATGCAATAGAAGAGAAATAAAGGATGGACACAAAGAAGAAGAAGAAGACTTGTTCCTTAGTTGTGTAATGTGTAGTGTAGTGTAGGTGTTATGAGTTTGGACCCACTGTTATGTAAAAATATTGTGATTAAGGGGACCATATTTCTTTGTTTCTGAGAATTCTCTTCCTTACTCTGTAAACACTAAAAACCTATCTATACTATTATGTGATTGTGATACTGAGAGTCTGGAAACAGTGTACACTGTCTTCTGTCTGTGGCCCAATACTAATATTACCAACAACTACTGTGTATGGTGTGACATGATGTTCATTTTACAACTTTTTCCTCTCTCTTTCCCTTGTTTCAAGAGCACTCTGTTTACTGTTTTGAGCTCAATATATCCAGGTTTCTGTTTCTCAACCAAACACACCTCCATAATACAACAATAAATAGAGAGATTGATAATTCATCTCCAAAACAATAAATAACCTCAAAGCTATAGCTATAAGTAAGTGGTTTGTAGGTAGTTAGGCTGGTTAGTTACACAAATACAACTGCTATAGCTGTATAGGATTATAGCAAGCGACGTTTATTAATAAGTGGCACATTCGGTTATATCTATAACAGAAAAATGAACATCAGTTGACTGATATAAGAGTTATATCAGTTTTGCTAATTAGCGTTGAGTTATGATAAAAACTTAGAATAGATGCATGGGTTGGATTTGCAGGTAAAGCTCACATGATTCAGGCAATGGGTATTATAGAGGCAAATAGAGAGGGGCTGAGGCTATAATCTATATGTATATGAGCAGTAAACAGTGAATGGCAATGGCTGATGGTTCTCAATATTTTGCTCACAAAAGAGAAGACAGCCAGAGCCTGTGCTGACCCTGCACACTCTCTTCTTATTTAAACCTACCAACCCTATAAACACTACTTTTACATCAAATACGTATCGCTTCCATGGACCATATGTTCAACATTTCATGTGTTTATTGTTCTACAAACCTACCAGCTACATGTAGCCAACTAGGGTTTTTTTTTTGAAATAATTATAAAAATAATCACCAACCAATTCCTCCAACTCTAATGGCTTTAACCAAGGTAAGTAGTACTTGTTGTGTGTGTAGATCCTTTTTTTAAATTAAAAAAAGAAAGAAAAAAAAGCTATGTGTATATGTGGATAGGTTGGCAAATTAGTAGGCTACCAAGATAAGATGGATTGATATGTCACTCTTGTTGCTGACTTGTTAGTAGAGCAACACTCAAAAGCCAAGAACATGACAACTTCAATTCTTTGAGCAAATATCCATAGAAAATTTTAAAATTTTAAATTTTCCCTATGGGAACTATCTACATCTATCTATGATCTACTATATGATTTGGATATATATGTCCTGTTAAGCTCCACCTCTCCACCTCCACCTCCAGTAGCTTAGCTTAGGTGTTTGGCTTCAATTTTCTCTTCCCATTCAACCTTCCAAGTGCTCCAAATATGTTCCAACATATATGCATGTCTAATTGTCTAGTGGAATGGAAATTATGATTTATAGATCACATCAACTCATCATGAGTATTGAGGCTTTTTAATAGATGTTTTTCCAAAAAAAAAAAAAATCATAAGTATTGAACAGTGAGAGAACAATGCAAATTTTACTCACAAAAATCACTAAACAACATTGTTAATCTATACACGTTCCAATCATATATAAGACTATTAACCATGTTTGTAAATCACCTTTTTATAACAAAGTAAATCATAGTAATATATTATAAATTGAGTCTTTTTTCTCATAAATTTATTAAAGCAACGCTAATCATTATTAAATGAAAGATAATTGCAGCTACAAAATTAATAGTTGAAACTAGTCTAAATTCAATTTAAATGTATTACAACTGAGGCTTGTTGATCTCTTATACTTATTTTAATATATAAATATGATACAATAGCTAATTTATACTCAAAAACGACAACGAGAATTCCAAATGGTTATTGAGTTTGTAATTGTTGTGGGTGAGGAATTTAGGTTTGAAGCAAAGATTTAAGAAAAGGAAAATAGAAGAAAAGATAGATGCTGGGCCGCACAAAGGTTGAGTCAACCAGAAAGAAACCAAAAGCGCAGGGCTCGAGAGTTTTTTTATATTTATTTTTAAATAGACCATAAAATTATAAGGTAAATATAAATATATATTTGTAGGTCACAGCCTCACACACAGCTTTACCAGAGGGAGAAGGAGAGGGACACAATTATTGAGCATTATTCACCCACCCAAACCATAACTCAAATCCAGTTAAATTAAATAACCTCACTCTACTGCTATCTACTAATCTTAATTATACATCCATAATTTTTATTTAGCCCCTTTCATTTTGTTATCTCAAATTAAGAGTTTTTTCTTCTTCAAAACCAACTGCAAATTATTGGTCATAAGCAATAAGAAAAAGGGTGATCTAAGTCGAAATCACAGTGCCTTACATTTGACTTGTTAATCTGGCTAAGTCACTATCTAGTTCACATATCAATACACAAACGATAAAAATATATAAGTCCAAACAATCAATTCTACCCAACTCTCGTCAAACAAATGGGATTGAAGACTCAAAATGATCGTTAGCGCATTGCATTCTACTTCGACACGTTATCAATATTTTGCATTTAATAACCTCTTGAATTGTAATAGTCCACTTTTCTTTTATATTTAAGAAGTTAGTTATACTTAAATTACTAATTATAATTTTATAATATTTTAATTCGTATTTTTATTAGAAACAAAACGTTCATGAGAATACACAAGAAAAAATATACTAAGTTAACAATTTTTTAAAATATAAAATTATGACATTTATTTTGCACATAGGGGAGTATTATTTTTAATCTTGATCCTTCTTTTAAGCACCTAAACCTAAATGGAGGGTTCTACTAACTTTGATAGGAAGTCTATAGGAACAATAAGGGTAGCTAATAATAATTGCACATTTAATTTTATTATAAATATATATATATATAATCACACTACCACTTGGCTCATCTTTCACTAAATTTGAGGTGTATTGTATTGTTTTTGTCATCTTTGCAATCATGTAACCCTATTTGCTACTCTATGGTAAAAATATGCTATGGTAATTATACAACAATCCTAGACCTATCATTCATTCCCTTCCCTTCTGTTCAATATTCATTTGGTTTTCAAGGATCTCATACTATACAAATTAATAAATAAATTCCTCATTTTCAAACAAATAAAATAATTTTCTAAAATAAATAATGTCTCTGATGCTAAAAAGATGTGAAGCTTAATGGTCAACTCAGCCTTTTTTTATTTATTTCTGAGTACTGTGACCCCAACAAAATGTTTCTCTTTTGTGGACAAAAAAAGCATTTCCTTTCCCTTCATTTCCTTCTTATTTTAGTTCAAAATTGGCTCAAAATGAGAGATAATGCTATTTTTATTTTGGAATATTTGACTAACCATCTTAAACACAATAATAAGTTGAATAATTGTTTAAAGTGTCCAGAAAAGAAGCCAAGTAAAACCTAGTTAGTACTTAGACTAGTTGGGATGGAAATTAATTATATCCATAATCTTTCAGTTTGATAAATTAGAATAGAAAGCTTTAAGTAGACACTTTTTGAGGTGATCTATTTTAATTTTGGACCACGTTTTTTTTAATATCTACCATGAGTAAGTCTGCATATAGCTCAGCTCACAAAGCTAGTGTGGACCGATTTTATTCAAATTAAAGTTTTTTTTTCTTAAAAAAAACAATATATAACCCCATGGACATTAATTTTATACAAATTAAAGTTAATATCACTACTTTAAATTTTTCTTGATGATCAACAAAATATATATAGTGTTGGGGTTAATACCACAAACCAAGTGAAATGATTTATGAAATAGGTTAAACATATGTAATTTACGTGTGACATTTAAGATTTTACGAAGGAAAAAAATTTCATAACTCGGTCACGACGGGAATCAACGGTATAAATATAACAACTAAAAACTATAATACCACGAGTTACATGTGTATGCAAATTTTAATTACAGTCATTTATAGTTGTTTAGTTAAAATTATTGTAAGGTGTACTATATATCAAGGTGAATTCACCAATTATCATTAAAATTATTTTGTTTTGCGTTGTAAAGAAAAATAAACTTTTTCCTTATTATTTTCTATACATGCATTGTATTTTTATGCATAATTTAAAGATAATGACATAATTTTCGCTACTATTATATTTTGTATACATTTGATCTTTTTATGCTTACAAATTTACATCAATAACTATTTAAAATTGGTTTGAAGTCATATGGAGAATACACTTTAAAATAATCGTTCGTATTTCAAAACCAGCATTTATATTTTCTAAAGCATTAGAAGTCGATAATCTTGCTATTGATTTCCTTTCAAACAAATTTTATCATCAAAGACGTAATAAAAGAAATATTATAGAACACTACTTGATTAAAAAAATCATGTCATGAACATATATTAATAACATGTACGATACACAAAACATAATCGTTTTGTAAATGAAGACAAGTGTATATTTTCATATTGTTTTTTGTAAAATAATTGTTAAAGAATATTAGTTAGAATTCAATTATACATTTTATATACGATTTTTTGCATAATTAGAAAGTACAGAAGTATAACATGAAGGCATTGTTTTTTACAGAAATTAGTTGCATAATTAGCTTAAAAAAAATACTCAGATTGAAACAAATGAATTATGAATCCTTAGATCGTACCGATTAGTACTAATAGCAAACTAAATTGTATTCATCAATCCAGTTAATCTTATTATGGGAATTTAAATATTTATTTATTTAATTCTTGAAACAAACGGTGTACCGGAAGGAACTAGTGTTAGGTTGTACCTAACACAACCTCAGGGTCGACCTAAACCTCCATACATACGGCACTCTACTATTGGTTGGATCACAAGGTGGGCCCACCAGGTCAAACTTACGATCCACTGGGCCCCATTTGTCCAGTCAGCTTCCTAATTAATTTGTATACAGCACACTCTATAAAGTCTTGTTTGGTTTATATATAAATAGATTTGTACCCAAATCAGAGAGAAAATGAAGGACGCATTTGCGATTTTCCACATATTTGCATGTCCGTACTCTTCTTATCTTAAGTCTTAACAATCCATATATCGTAGCTTTACATAATTCCTACATTTCGTATTCGTAGCCCACACCAATTGAATCTAACAATGTTTTTAAAAAAGAAGAATTAAGTCATATCTATGCTAGTTAATTAATTAATTATATGTATAAATATATGTGTGTAGACTTGCAGTTAATAACTATAGATTCCAAATAAGGTCTAGTTTTTGTTTTTATTTTTATTTTTGTGGTATGTATGTGGTTAATCATTACAAATACAAACAAAATAGTCTAAGAGGCAATATTTGCAAGCTAGAAATGAAAAAGATGAACCCCATAGCCTTTCGCTTCGTGATAAAACTTTGTTTTAGCCACCAATTCACCTTCAGATATTGTGTTGTAGGTTGAGTCCACGTACGTTTTTGGTGTGCTAACAGGATTTTATTATTATTATTGGTCTTAATTTCATCTACGTATAGCTTACAAAATAGAAATGTAATCTTTTTCCAACCCATTATATATAATTGATCTTGGTTTATTCGTGTGTGGTGAACATGAGGTAATTATTAGCTTAAGATTTGATCATGACATTTACTATTGACTATCATGTAAATGCCTACGGGTTTGACAAAGCCAATTATTATTTTCAACGCATCAGGCCTTGATTAGTTTGAATTTTAGAAACTTAATCATCCAAAAGTTTAGTTTTTATCATTACTTTATTTGTCTCCAGATCGTATTGTGTTGTACCTCATAATTTTTTTATTTGACGGTAATTATATTAATTATATATCAAACATTGCAAATATGAAATTTCGTTTAGAGCATATATTACCCACTCCTCTAAGTATGACGTTGAACGGGGCGACCTAACTGAAACGTAAGTCACCTGATTCACAGACCTACTAACAAAGCAAAATATATATACTAGCTACATGCTTAACATGGTACGTATCACCCACAATCAAACTGAAGGTACTGGTTTTATCATCCCCTTCGATCTCCACGGCTTCTAAGACTCGAAGTAAATCAAAGTCCACCATAAAACAACTTCCAACAAAGGAGACAAAACAAAATTTTCAATACGGGAAGACTGACCGTAACATTCACCAAGAGATAAAAACAAACTGTAAAACCAATATAAAAACTAAAATGTATTTTAAAACAAAAAAAAAACATGAAAAGAATCAATCTATCCGTAGTAAACATACTCTCACATACTAGCCAACAATGAAAGTGTTGATGATAATGGGAAATCTATACGTGGATCGAAAGAGACGAGTCAATAGTGATGATAAAATGAGCGGAAAAGCAATACTAATCATGTTGAATATGTTAAGTATATGTTTATTCAACATAAGTAATGCCTGCAAAAACTATCGAACCATCGCCGACCAAAAAAGATCGACGGTGGTTCAAAGAAAAATCTTCGATAAGAACTAGCGCTTTAGTGTTTATTTTTTATACATTTTTAGCTTTTTTGATATTTTATATAATACATTTATGTTATATATATGTGTGTGTGTATGTATATATATACTGTATACAAATACATGTGGGTTTTGTAAACTTTATATATATGCCATCCTGAACTCTATACTTCTTTTCTTCTTCTAAGAAAGTATAGTTTCATTTGTGGTAGTGTGTTGATCATTTGTTTCTCCTGCTCTAAAGCAAATTAAAGGTGAGTAACTTGAACTGGTGGATTCAGTCAATACATATATATAAGCATGAAATCAAAATTCATACACAAGTGTAATGAAAAGTCATAATAAAAAAACAATTATTGTTGCAAATTAAATGATTATATATTCCAGTAAAAACTAGGACAAAAGTTTTATAGTTGATGTGTTATCTGTTATAGAATAAAATGTTAAATGTGGGCACACATATTGATTTAAATAAGATCATCAAAGGATAATGTCGAAAGCAAATTCTCATCTGAATTTAGGAAAAAAATAGTGAATTAATCATTTTGTTACTATATATTTTGTTTTATGTGAGTTTGAGTTTTCAATTTGTACTAGGTATATATTATTTATTTATTTATCAGAATGCAGAAACTAAGATTAGACAACAAAGACCTTCGGTATGGCCGACCCGTGTCAGTGTCCACAATATCATTACAATCCGCGAAAAGAAGAGAGACAACATCCACAAGTGAGTAAAATAAAATATTACAGTCCGAAATATTAGTTAAACAAAATTTGGCTAAAAAATTTGCTACACAATTTGCTTTTCTGTTAGCAATTACTTGATACGTAGGATCTTAAAAGTCCTTATTTCAATCCTTAAAAAAATTGGGAAATATAAATTTATCTTTTGAGGAAAATATGTAGAAGAAAAGTTGATAAAACTATTGTTGGTTTCTCGAGAATTAGGATAGCTTATTAAATCATACATAGACTCCAATATACACTTTGTCTGACTCATTATTGGGATCTAAATGTTAACATAGATTTAATCATGCATCCAACAAGTGGAAAGCAAAGATTGTTTTATTATATCAAAAAGGTGATTTTGGCTCATAATAACCAACAAAAATTAAAGTTAATTTTGGCATTTTGTAGAAATTAAAAGATACCCAATTCATGAAAACTAGGGACACCCCATGTCAAGGGAACAGTAAAATTGATGATTATAGTCTTAAGGTTTGGGACATTACTTTACAACATTAATTAATCTATAGAGTATCCTCCTCCTCGGGCCCCTAATCATTATTAATTTATTAATTAATGTCTAATCTTGCTTATTAAATCACAACTAATCTTTTTGATTAAGCATGCTAATTGCTTAACCAGTAAAAAGATTTGTCAAAGAAGTGTACGGCGTAGTCCGCCGGCGGTACCCGTTTTTTTATTATTGTTATTAGCTGTTTACATTATTTCAAAATGTATTATTAATTTCAATAATTAATGGCAAGTAATTTTGCATCATTCACGTGATTGTTTGATAAAGTTGCCTCTGCACTTAAAGAAGAGCTTGGACCGCCACAAAAGTCATAAATTTCCATTAAATTATTGTATAGTTGAGTACTTGATGGCAATTTATGTTTGAATTTTATAAATATATACAAACAAAAAAAATTTAATTGTTTAGAATTACTTGCAAGGATTTTAATTTA
>JAYMTF010002521.1:0-17918 GCA_036897485.1 Pelargonium nanum | reverse complement strand
CACTTTAACTAATCCAAACAACATTACATGGGAATGAGAATGACAATGAGAATGGAAGGAATGACAATTGGATTGAGAATCATTCTCATTCCCATCAAAATTCTAATCCAAACGCAGCCTAAATATCTATATCAGTAAATGGTGGGACCCATATCAAGAGGAAGAAATAAAAATTAAAATATCAAACTCCAATACATGCACTCAAAAATAAAAATGACAACAAATAAATCTATTTGCCTCAAATATTTTGGAACAAGTGCAAGCTTCAATATAGCATTTCACATAGTATGAATGTCAATTTTTTTTTGAAATTCTAAAACTGTGAGAGCAGTCAAATTAGAAGTGATGTAAATTACAAAATTATGTCAGTTTCTATTTATAAAATTTGAAACTTTTACTTCTAAGTCAATTATTTGGGACTAACATTTGTGCTTATTTTAAATACTAGATTTTGTGAAATTAAACCAATATTTTTGTGGGTGTATTAGAAGCTTGATAATTTCTATGACATTCAAAATATGTAATATAATGAATAGTTCACTCAAAAATTTCTATCTCAAATTTTTTTTAAAAAAAGGTTAATTCTATCATATAACACATAACACTACAAAAAAAAGTTGCAAACTGTGACGAAAATCTTTGTGAGAAAATTTTCCGTCACAGTTTCGTCACAAATTGTGACATAAATCATATTTTTCGTCACAGATACACATATGTGACGGAAATTTCCGTTAAAGACACACATTTGTGACTGAAATTTCTGTCATTACCATTTGTGACAATTCAAACAATGACAAAAATATTCTATCACAATTCAATCACAAATTAAATTTTTTATGACTGAAATTCATAGATTTGTGACAGAAATTTCCGTCACAGATTGCAATTTTTTTTTTGCAGGGTAATTTTTAATCATTTTATTTTAAAAAAAATTATGCCTACCCTTTGACTAAAGTCTAGCTCCGCCACTGCCCACAGGAGACAGCAGCCAAAGTCTCTCTCTCTCTCTCATCCCATTTTTCCACTTGCCTGGATGCCAATATTTTGCCCCGTGACACTTTTCCCGGATGACAATCATCTCTCCTCTCCAACTCCCTTTCTCTCTCCCTCCTTCCGATACATGAGACCACCAACACCTCCCACATTTTTTCCTCCATCCATATTTTGCCACCAACCAACCATAATTTGCCTCCAACCATATTTCGTCTCTCCGAAACTAGCCTCAACACCGCTGCCCTTCTTCGCCTCCCTCACGCCGTTGCCCTTTGTCGTCGCCCTCACGTCGTTGTCGTCGCCTTTAATATGCTAACTCCAAAAACTCAGCAATCACCGCGTCTTCAGTCTTCGTTGATGAGATGACAAAGTAACCAAAACCGCCGCCGCCTCCCTTACAAGCCGCCTTTGATTAACTAGATGAAAAACTGTAACTGTCACCAGGGACAGAACGCGTCATACAGACGGAAAGACTACTTTTTTTTTGAGAAATAATACATAAACCATGTTATTTCAATTCCTTTAAATTTGGATTTTATTTAACCAATTTTAGGAAAGAGAATATTTTTTAATTACAAATAAGTCCTAAAAAAGACTGAACGAACGCGATAATCATAAATTTAAAATACCCAACATGTCCTAATTTTCCAAAAATCTAATTAAAATTTATTATACGAACGTTGCCTAAGTGTAATTTTTAAAGTATAATTTTATAAAATTCTTTAGTAAGGATATCCTTTTCTACTAAATAACAGATGAAGTAAACTCATTTGCTAAAAAAAAAAAAATTCCTTGATCTTGTGGCATAATAATTTATATTCTTCCAAGATTTTCCATAAACTTCCTTATTAAAATAAACTTTTTATAGATTTAAATTAGTATTCTTTTATGCTTTAAAAGTAAAATACAACACCAGCACGGCAACTACAGTTAAAAGTGAAAATGTCAATCTACTAGATCCAGCAGCATCATATATTCTTATTCATGGAATATTCACACAAATCAGAAGAGCAATATTGCCAAAAATATTAACTTTCAACAGTGAGAGAAACAGATCAACCAGTAAATGAAACAAGTCCAATACCATGGGATTGGGACAATAAATTAATCATCATAAAATCTGGACTTTAAATAGATTAATGGATGATATTTTATTTTTTTAATCGTGTCGTGTCAAGTGTGTTTAACTATGTCATGCCAAACATGTTGGTCTTATCGTGCACAACGTACTAGGCCGTTGCATTTTAATAATTGTTTCGTGTTCGTGTTTAATATTTGTGTCTCAAAGTGATTACTAAACGTTTCGTGTTCATATTAAACGATGTAGCACACTACCATCATTCAGCATGACACGAACACAACACGTGCCCACAAATTGAAGGCTCTAGCAGTAACCAATTCATCACAAACACAATCTAGTTTGATCAAATAAAGTCTACCAAGTTATAGTGATAAGCATTTAGCTCCTATTTAGTTGGGAGATACCAAGGACGGGTTGAGTACTTGAGTCGACCCGGACCGACCCGATAACCTGACTGATTGACATTGGAATCTTAGCTCAGAATAAAATACATACCAAATTGAACAATAATATATATTATATTATATTATATTATATTATATATATATATTTAATTTCTTCACAAAATCATTTGTAAATATATTGTCTTTAGCCGACCTGGCCCTACTTCTTTTGGACTATTTTGCATATTCTGCACGCCTTTCACAGCCTTCTTCTCTCTCATAATTCTAATAAAAAACTATATATTATATGCATAAAGACTCTTTTAGGTTTCATGGCCAAACTATATTGTATATATATATAGTCTTTGGATCTCCATTCTTTGTTGTAGCAAGTACTGTCCTCAAATCTCCATCTCAGCTTTAAAAGCTTTGAGAGCTATATTTATAGCAAAAATACAACATATTTATCACTAACTGAAGTGAGCTAGCTAGAGTTTTCTTAAAAATGGTGAGAGCTCCATGTTGTGAGAAGATGGGGTTGAAGAAGGGTCCATGGACAGCAGAGGAAGATCATATACTCATCAATTACATTCAACTTTACGGCCATGGAAATTGGAGGGCTCTCCCCAAACAAGCCGGTATGTCTTAGAATCCTGATACTCTATATATGTGAAACGCGGCGTTTTTTTTGGTAGAATGCATCGGTTTGTGGGTTTTAAGCTATTGAGAGTTTGTGTATGAATGTGCTGAAAGATGTTTGAATTTGTGTTCCTTTTCGCAGGTTTGTTGAGGTGTGGGAAGAGTTGTAGGCTTCGGTGGACGAATTACTTGCGACCGGATATTAAGAGGGGAAATTTTAGCAGGGAGGAAGAAGAAACTATCATCGAATTACACGAATCTTTGGGAAATAGGTACGCGTTTACACATTTTCAAATTCGAGCTCAAGCTTATTATACCTAGTCACAAGAACATTTTCCCCCAAGATTCTTCGAAAATATATTACCGGGCATTTCTTGATTTTAAGCTTCAATGATTTTGTCTAAAAGTTCGATCAATCATAACGATTTTAACACAAAAAGAAGTGATTGTTTAATTTTACGGTGATGGTAGAGATAAATGTAATTGATCAAAAATTGTTATCGACAGTAAACAAATAAAACTTTGTTGCTGAAATTTATTATTAGAAACGAATTCCGCTGTAAGCTACTAAAAACAACAAGTAAGCGACGAAAAACTCATCTTCATTGAAAAATATTTTCAGAAACAAACTGTAACTGTGGATCTCGTTACAATTATTTCTCTCTCTTCAATGCAATGAAAAAAGATTCTTTAGGTGAAATAGTAACATGTTGGTGCCCTAATAAAGACACATTTTCCACATTATTCAATTCTGCAACTTGTACCTATTGCATGCAATATTCAATTCACTAATTACTTGTGATTAGTCCAAGATTAACATATATTATCACAACACATGATTCTTAATTTTTGTGTTGTGTTCTTATGCTCAGATGGTCTGCGATCGCGGCGAGATTACCGGGAAGAACGGACAACGAGATTAAAAATGTTTGGCACACCCACTTGAAGAAGAGGCTCAAAAACAACACCAACAACGTTAAAAAAACACAAAATTACAACACAAAACAAGAGCCCGTGACAACCAATATTTTTCCAATGTCTCCGCCGCAAGATTCTTCTTCTAGTGACATCTCCTCCGTCACAACCACCACCACCGGAGGTGGCGGTGGCAGCAGCAACATGACCACCGTTGGGTCGCCGGAAAATGTCCCGGAAATGGATGATGACTTTTGGTCTGAAGTACTGTCAGCTAAAAATTCTAATTCAAACGATACCACAACGTTCAGTAGTATTAGTATTGAACCGACGGTCCAATATGCGTACATGTGCGAGGGCATGGAGTTTTGGTTTGACATTTTCACTAGATCTTCCGGGGAAATATTGTTACCGGAATTGCCAGAATTTTGAACTTTTAGTACTTGTGTTTCTATTTTTTTTTCCTTAGTAATTTTTAGGTAGGAATTAGGAGAAATATGAATAATGTGGTGATGTGGTGTCCATTTTTGTTGACCTTTTTAAGAAAATGAAATGACATGAGATGGTGGGCAAAATTGTTTAATGGTTGCTATTATGATTATGTACCAAACAAACTACAAAAGATCAAAGAAAAAAAAAGGATTGTCGGGAGATTATATGGGTATATATATTAAATTATTTTTCATTCAAATTTAATTTTACAATTCGAGTACTCAGACATACACATGAAATTTACATCATCGTGAGATGTTCAAACAAGTTACTTTGTCTAAAACGTGTTGGTACTCAATTTGAAACTGCTACGCCCATTCCCTATGCTATGTAAAGACTAAGCTTAATAAAGTCAGGCCACACACAAAATGTCGTAACGCCCATACCTCGCCGTGACAATAGGTCACACTTGAATCTCCACTATTCCGGCCAAGTGGTAAGTAGGGGTGCCATAGCATGACTTCGGGCCATCACTATGACGCCTCTAGAAATTTGAGATCAACTCGTACCTTTGCCTAGATCAAACCTAGAATATACGGGCCTATCATGACATCATCCTTGATCCACCGATCATACAACGACCTCATATTTTTTTGTGTGTCTAGAATTGAGTATTGTTTTGACCCTCAAGATAGAGATTCTTGTTCTTACAATGGAGGCAATTTTTGAACACAAATTTGAGTTTTCACTTTGCATTATGTTTTTTCTACAAGATTCAAGAACACGAATCATTCAACTTATAACTCTTTAGGCATCGTACTCTAACACACGAATATGAAGACAAATTTAACTAGATGTGCAAGGTCATCACTTGCATCTAATATTTCACATAGATTATCACATTATTTAATATAAATTAAATGTTTTGATTTTTTAGAAAACATTTAAAGTGGTAAGTATCATCTTATAATTAGTTAAGACCAATTGAATTTGTTACTACAACTACACATGAGATTGAATAGGAAAATGCCACTTGACGTTTATTTTATTTTCAAAAAATAGTGTTAAAAAATCTTTTTAAGACATGAGGGAATAATATAAAATATGAGATAAATTATAATACTTCATATTATTATTAACCAATTAGCTAGAATTGAATAATGTTAATATTTACCTACTCGCAATAATTAAAGAAAAAAATGTTGTCACATGATGATCAGATCTATGACCCACCAGATAGTATGAAATATATATATTGATTTTGAAAGATCTTGGCTGCTGCTTTTTTTTGGATTTTATAGAGTTAAAAGATGATATATATTTCTTTAAAAAAATGATAATATATATTCATATGCAACTCACGTGAATGTTTCAAAGAAAAACCAATAAGATAGGAGGGTGTTTTTATATTATTTGTTGTATTTTGAAAAAGAAATTGTATTTAAATGAATGAACATATAAATGTATTGGTACCATCCTAACACACTCGGGATCGTCTCGACTCGCTCGGGACCTCAATGAGAATAGTCAATGAACAAACTAAGATAGTCATGACTTCACTATTTCTCGTGATTTAGAGCAAATAGAGTTAGCACCCAACTCAAAATAATAACATCGTTGCGTTGCCACCTTATTATGATTATTATGACGTACTTGACATCATAGTGATGTAAACACAACACTATCATGGCCTCCATGACTTCACATATATACATTGATTAGGACTTAAAATCTCAAATACTTAAATTAAACAAATTTAGCCGTCTTAATAAAAGTTAAAACTCACAAATTTAATTATATTTATTTTGATGTTGGCGCAAAAGAATTTTGCTTGAAGAAGTATATGATATAATAACTATAAATATATATAATAATGACATGTTGTGATTATTAATTTTTGTGAAGTTGGTGAAAAAAAAAACTTATCATGAACTCAATTAAATTATTGCTCTTTACTAAAGATAAAAAATGGATATATGGGTACATACAAAGCATCTCAACAAGAAAATGGGGAGAAAGTTTTATAGATGAATACAAATCATTGGTAAAGTTTTATTTATGGGTCCCATAAATCCAATTAAAATAGTTAAATACTGATTTGAAATGTGATTAATAAAATATTAAACACGTGTTTACCTTTGATTTAATTAAATTGTTAATCCACAAAGATATATGATAGTGCATTCCACATTATCAAGTTGGTTTGTGGTGGAAGGAAGCTTCATGGTTTGCATAATTAAATTTAAGACATATCATAATTAAAGAGAATATTTGTACTAATAAGTACATACAACCATTTTTACAAAAGTTGTTTTTGACTTTTTTTTACAAGGGTTGAAGTGAAGTATAGGACAAACAAATCGGATTTTGAGTCAAATAGCAAAGATCTAATTCGACCTTCAATTTTATGTGTTTGTTTGATTTTATAAAATTTATTAATTCTAATTAATATGATATAAAATTGAAAGAGAAAATTCAGACTTCGGGCATACGAAATGGGCTCTTGATTTCCGACTTCAGCATACGTCAAACAACAAAAGAAAAGCATTAAATATACTATTTAAACATTGTTTAATCTCCATATCGAGTTGGGAGAATCTACTTAGAAGACAATACTTTTCCAGACATCTAATTTTTTTACATAATATTTGAGAATTCAAATAATCTTTTAAGAAAAGTCACAAGCTACATGCTATTTATCTTATCATGTATTTTATATCATTCTTATCTACTACCACAAGTTAGTTTGAGACGTCGGTTGAATTTAAGGTTACAATATTTTAGGGGAAAGTAAGAACAAAAAAATAAACATGTGTGTGAATTAGAGTAATTACAATTAGTATATGGTAGTGGAATATGATGTAATTAGAAGTCAGAACAAAGTTGGGTTACATTCAGCTCATACAAATAATACTTTTAATCCATCTTTTTAACTAGATTTTCTTAGATCCTACTCCAACTCAAGGTTGGGTATTGCATCATGATGACATCATAATCTTGCTTTTTTTGGGTTAATTTTCAATTATAATTATTTTTGTGTTAACGGCATGTAGGGTTGCACACGGGCGGATAAACCGCCCAATGACCAAACTTTTTCAACCACCCCGCCATTTACGGTTTACCATTTATCATAGCCGTGGGCCGTCCGTTTGGTAAGTAATTTGGACGGGTTGGAGTATAGCGGTTCACGGGCAATTTCGCAGAGCCCGTCCGCCTACTTTGGGATTTGGTCCAAACACAGAAGTTATTAAACAAGTAGTTCAATTTATTCAATTAATAACATTTAATAAAATAAGTAAATTGAGAGTAGTTTTAGGTGATTTTTGGGTTCACTTTCAAAGAAATGTGATGACAACAAATAGTTAATTTAAAAAAAAAAAAAAGCATCTTCATTTACATTTGGGCTTAGACCAATATTCTAGCAATTCCCTTCAAGAGGGCCCATTTCATAAAATCTAATATGGGCTTTATTTTGATAGTCTTTTTTAGGCCCAACAATAGTGAAAATATCTCATAGCCCAAATAAATATTATTTGGGCTCTACTGGGCCTAAACAAGGCCTTAAACAATGTTGGTTTGGGCTAAAAATTTCACCGACTATGAATGAAATTAGAATATTAAATAATCTATTTCTCGGAAGAAAAATAAAAATCTTCTAAGGTTCTTCTTCTACATCTGCTTATCGGAAGAGAAGCGTTTTGGGTCTCGTCGCGCCGAATCGGAAAGAATCTAGCGATCATGGCGACTGCTTCAGGTGATTCGAGATGGTTTTTGTGTTTAATTTGGTTCTGAAACTCCAATTTCACTGTCTAGGGTTTTAGTTTTTGTTTTTTCATTTTTTTTTTTTTTTTTTTTTTTTTTTTTTGTGGAGGTGTTGATAGTTAGGTTTTGATGGATTCAATCGATGTGTATGGACTCTATCTTGCTATCTCCAACTCGTTGAAGTTGTATGTTTATGGCTACTGATTTATTATTATTATTGATTGGAACTTGTCGAAATGGCATGTTTCTTGATACTGTATTTTTTATTGATTGGAACTGATTGAGATTACATGTTTCTGGATACTAAATCGTGGAACTTGTTGAAATTGCATGTTTGTGGATACTGAATTTTTGATTTATTGGAACTTATTGAAGTTGCTCGTTACTGAATTTTCGATTGATTGGAACTTGTTGAAATGACATGATTCTGTATACTGAATTTGCGACTGGTTGGAATTTTTTGAAACTGCATGTTTTTGGATGCTGAATTTTTTATTGATTGGAACTTATTGAAATAACATGTTTCTGGATACTGAATTTTCGACTGATTGAGACTTGATGAAATTCGTTTCTCTGGATACTAACTTTTTTTTTTTTATTGATTGGAGCTTGTTGAAATTACATGTTTGTGTATACTGAATTTGCAATTGATTGGAACTTGCAGTGACGTTTAAGTCTAGGGAAGATCATCGCAAGCAAATTGAATTGGAAGAGGCTCGTAAAGCGGGGCTTGCTCCTGCTGAGCTCGACGAGGATGGGAATGAAATCAATCCCCATATTCCGCAGTATATGTCATCTGCACCTTGGTATCTCAATGCCGAGAGACCCGTAAGTTTCACTTTGTTAGGGTTTATTTCAATTTGTTTTTGCTGTTTGTGTTATGTTAGTGTGATGTGGCAATGAAATTTAGCGTCTTTATTTTGGTTTCTTGGTTCTTTTAGAGTCTTAAACATCAAAGGAAGTGGAAATCAGATCCAAATTACACTAAATCTTGGTACGACAGAGGTGCCAAAATCTTCCAGGCCGATAAGTACCGTAAGGGGGCTTGTCAAAAGTAAGTAGTTTGACTAATTCTTGCTCAGTTTTGTTGAATTTAACATACTTTCCCTGTGAGCATAAGACAATGTTAGCTTGCATCTATTCTTAATATGTGTATTTGTTAAATTAAATGCTTATTATGTTTCTTTCCTGTAGTTGTGGAGCCATGACACATGATATTAAGTCATGCATGGAGAGGCCTCGCAAAGTGGGAGCTAAGTGGACGAATAAGCACATAGCGCCTGATGAAAAGGTGGAGTCCTTTGAGCTTGATTATGATGGCAAGCGAGATCGGTGGAATGGTTATGATGCATCAACCTATGCTCTTGTTATTGAAAGATATGAGGCTAGAGATGAAGCTCGAAGGAAATTTCTCAAGGAACAGCAGCTTAAGAAGTTGGAGGAGAAGAACAGTAATGGGACTAATGAAGAAGAAGTCATTAGTGAGGAGGAGGAAGATGAAGATGATGATTTGAGGGTAGATGAAGCCAAAGTTGACGAGAGCAAGCAAATGGATTTCGCTAAAGTTGAGAAGCGTGTGCGTACAACTGGTGGTGGGAGTACTGGAACTGTTAGGAACTTGCGTATCCGTGAGGACACTGCAAAATATCTTTTGAATCTTGATGTCAATTCAGCTCATTATGATCCAAAAACTCGTTCCATGCGTGAAGATCCTCTTCCAGATGCTGATCCAAATGACAAATTCTATCTGGTTTGTGCCTTTATGATTCAAGTTGCTGTCTCAAATAGATCAATGAGATTCTCATGTCAAATTAATTAATTATTGTTACTTTCTTATTGTAGGGTGATAACCAATATAGAAATAGTGGTCAAGCTTTGGACTTTAAGCAAATCAACATCCATTCTATGCAAGCATTTGACAAGGGACAAGATATGCACATGCAAGCAGCTCCTTCCCAAGCTGAGTTGCTTTTTAAGAATTACAAGGTCATCAAGGAGAAACTGAAGCATCAAACCAAGGACACTATGATGGAGAAGTATGGCAATGCTGCATGCGAAGAGGAAATTCCAAGAGAACTTCTTTTGGGACAAAGTGAAAGGCAAGTTGAATATGATCGTGCTGGCCGAGTCATAAAGGGACAGGTACGATTTATATCAATATATCCACATATTAAAATGGCTTCAATCAAGCTCTTATTATAAAGGTTGCATTGTTTAGCTTATTCTATTATGACTTCAATCCCGATAGTCTGTGTTTCTTGTGAATGGTTGTGCATGTCAACCCTTGTGTCTCCTGTTTGTGGTCCTTCTCGACTCCTGCTTCACAATCCATTTGTGATATACTCTTTTTGGTGAACTTTGCCACGAATTTATTTAAGTAGTAGGAGAAAATTTAGGAGAATGAATTAGGTTTGCATTTGAAAACATCACCAAAAATGCCATTCTTTAACTTTTCAGATAACATCTTCATAGTTAGTTCGTATATGTAATGCAGGACGCGTATGCATTGTAACAAGCCTTATGCTATAGGACTTTTAGAAACATATGTTGCCATATTGTCATTTGTCATGTCTTTTAAAGTTAATCAACTTAGTTTTGATTGATATGTCAGTATTACATTATGTAGTGTTACTGTGTTGGAAGAATTGCATAGCAGCATAGTGATTCCAGTTTGGACCATGCCATAGAAAATATTTCATACGCAGCATTAGAGCAATTTCTGGACCTTTTAATTTCTTGCTTGCTTATTTGAGATTTTGAGGTTACATGTGACATCTGCCTTATTATGCAACTTGCAGGAGCTTGCAATTCCTAGAAGCAAGTATGAAGAAGATGTTTACATCAACAACCACACTTGTGTTTGGGGATCATGGTGGAGGGATCATCAATGGGGTTATAAGTGCTGCCGGCAGGTAATACGGAACAGCTACTGCACGGGTGCAGCAGGAATTGATGCTGCTGAAGCTGCAACAGATCTTATGAAGGCTAACATTGCTCGTAAAGAGGGCACTGAAGGTTAGTTTGGCAATTCCTTTTGTACTTCGATCGCCTTTTCACTGTATATTCCTTATTGTTGTAATGCTGTTTATAGTTTCATGCATATAAATCTTGAAATTTTGTTATGATCTCGAAAACAGAGACACCTGTGCAAGAGGAGCCGAAAAAGCCTGCCACGTGGGGAACTGATATCCCAGAAGATTTGGTCTTGGACGAGAAGCTACTAGCTGAAGCTCTTAAAAAGGTGAGTGGACCTTCATAATTAACCTTCTATTGCTCTATGTTTATTTTCTCATGCTTTTGTTGGACAGGGAAGCGGGATGGCATTGGTAGAACTAGATTTGGCTATTTATGTAGTAACACAGATACGCGACTTAAACACATAGTATTAGTGTGTTTGGGCTCACACATTTTGTAATCTTGTTGGAGAACCCAACACGTATAGCAATCGTGACATGTTCGTGTTGGGCATTTAAAACACGCAAGCACGTTAATAGCCCAATACAATTGGGGCTATGCCAATTAAGTAGAGTTAAAAATAGAGCTCACTCACTCACTCACTCACTCACTCACTCACTCACTCACAAGCTCCTCACTCACTCACTCACAAGCTCCGAGTTAACTTGGACTGTTTTTTTTTCTTTTTCTTTATTTGGAACAATAAACCTCAGTTTCATAAAGTATATGATTGTTGACGTGGAATATTTTTGCTTGAATAGGAGGATCAGAGAAAGAAAGAAGAGAAAGACGAAAGAAAACGGAAATACAATGTCCGATGGAATGATGAGGTAACGATCTCTTTTCTTACGAATCAAATCCCTTTCAAATTAGCATTTTGAATTCTACGCTCTTCGTTGAGTTTATTGCTCTATGGGTTCACACAGTACTACGCCTTGTTATCTTGCAGGTAACCGCAGAGGATATGGAGGCATACAGGATGAAGAAAGTCCACCATGATGATCCAATGAAGGACTTCCTTTGAGGGGTCCAAAAAGTCCCGAACCAGTTCTCTTTAAAATTGTGTCTGTACCTATAAAGATGATGATGCTTTTTACGATTATGTACTGTAAGATGGTCGTGTTTTTACTTATGCGTGAAATGCTGCTTTGGTTTCTTATTATAAAAAAATTCTTGTATCGTTCAAGCAAAACCAACTCCTAAATCAAGTGATCCCTACGAATTCAATATTTACATGTACTGAAGTGTGTTGGTACAAATTTTCACTAGCCAGTGACTCTTGACGCTAGATCTCAGCTGTTCATCTATTATGGCTAAAAAGTAAAATCTGACCTGAGGCCCAAAATCTGAATGCATCCAAAATTCTTGAATCGGATTTGGATTAGCTTAAGAAACTTGAGCCGAGCGGCAGTAACTATAGATTTATTTACATTGTTCACAAGTGTTTGTCACATATGTGACTCAACTTGATAAATCAGTCTAGTCTACAAAAAGCTACTTTCAAGCTATACTGAATGAGTGTATGAAGAGCATTAACCTCTGTCTCTTCGGTGACTACTGTGCCGGAGTTCTTCCTTCTCATCTCACCTGCAGCGTCTCTCACTTTCAGCATCTCTCTCCTTATGATCTATGTCGTTCCTTCGATCACTTGCATCATCTCTCTTCCTGTATACTCTATCGTCCCTACATTCCCCGCTTTTCTTATACTCTCCTCTGCCATCTCTCCGATCCCTGCTTTCTTCATGTCTTTTATACTCTCCTCGGTCATCTCTTCGATCCCGCCTTTCTTCACGTCTCTTCCTAATCTCTACTTTGCCATCTCTCCGATCCCCACTTTCTTCATGTCTCTTCCTAAACTCGCCTCGGTCATCTCTCCGATCCCCGCTTTCTGCATGTCTTTTCCTATGATCCTTGTCATCCCCTCGACTCCTATTAATGTTCTCGAGTCTCTCCTCATAGCCTCTTTTGTTTCTGTATGAACGGGTTGATCTATCTACCCTTGTCATATCCTCCTTGTGCCTACTTTTGTCGCTCTCTTTGTGTCTGAAATCTCCTACAGTTTGTCTTTTTGGCTTCTGTTGCTCGATTAGATCATCTGCATTGTGGTTTCGATGTCTCTTCTCTCGGCTAGGACTTTTAGGAGTGTCTTCTTCAAAGACCATTTCATATCTAGAATCAAAATATACACAATAGTTAGAGATTGAGAGACTGAGATCCCAAATCACACTTGATAACTCACTTTGAGCCATTGTTTCTGCCATGCTGTCTGTTGTCATCGTCTTTTAATATATATTTCGAAGGTTGTTTAATGTCAGCTCCCCCGGTGCAATCCTTAGCTATGTGGTCAACAGCGCCACATTTGAAGCATCCACTTCCTGCCAGTAATCAAACCAAATACAACATCTAAGAGAAAAATGAAATTGGCACGTCAATGGAAAGCTATTTCATGGAATGCGGGAAATTTGTGTACCTTTACTCTGGTTATCTTTACGTTTGTATTGAGACCACAATTTCGAAACACTCTGACTGAAATCCACGTGTATTCTCCGATCATCAATTAAAGCATTATCCATCTGCCATGAATGATTGGACGAATCGATTTAGCACAACGATTGAAAATAATACTAATAATTAAAAACAATGTTATTGATACGGTGGATCAATTTTGGTATAATTGTGGGGTCGAGGGACGGGAAGTAGCAACACCTTAAAATATGCCTGCTCACATGCTTCATTGGTCTCAAACTCTGGAAGAAAAGATGACAAATATAAACAATTAGTTTACTTCATTTGCTATTTGATTATATTTTATCAAACGTGAAAAACCATCAATTAACTGTATAGACTTAGACGATAAGAATCAAATAGTCACATAAAAATCCGTACTTACCAATGAAAGCATAGCATAAACTGTCTCCAGTCTTGAAATCACGGATTACATCAGCCCTATAGTCATTTGAATACTGTGAGATATGTATATCACAACCCCAAAAATTGCACCTCCAACCCCTTTTCTCCCTCAATAAAAAATTATAAAATTAACTAGAACAGGTTCATAATTACTCACGATACAACAGTTCCAAAACGTGAAAAGATTGTGTGCAGATCCTCATCCTGAATGCAGATAAAATAGGGCTTTAAATGAACTACATTCAAAAGTGTAAATTATGACTGTAGCTCAAGCAATGAAAGGACAAGTACTCACTTCAGTAACAGGATTTAGTTTACAAACAAATAGCACATTATCAGGTGGTTTTATCTCAGCATCAGGAATATCCCCAATCTGCAATGCAAATAAAATAAAGATGAACATTGAACAGTATTTAGAAGACAATCAATCATAGTTGGGCAATGAATGAGGGCATCAATATGTAAGTATTAAGTGTTCTTACACTCTCAAGCACAACAGCACTTGAATGTGCCTGTTTAGCACGAAGAACTTCCTCAAGCTCTGTTGTTCCTAACTGCTCATCCATCGGTACCCAATCATCTTCAAGCCGTGGTTTATCATCAACCTAATTGCAGAAGCAATTCATAATACAAAATCACTATTGACATTCTCAGCGAAATTTACCAGCAACTCCTGGGAACTTAGGTCCCACTATTTTATCATAAGCATTTGATATGAATCTTACAGTAAAAAATATTCATATTATTCATTCACATTCTGAGATACAGTGACAACTTTTGTAAAATACTTATTGCTTATTTACATTTGACTTCAAATGCACGACAAGCAGAAAAAGAAATCTGAAATCAATCATTACCTCATCTTTCGGCTTTCCTTCTGGTGAAGCATCGGGAATTAACTCAGAAAGCTGGGAAGGATCATCGAAGGGATCCTCTAGGATATAGGTGTGCTTAATTCTGTTGAAACACATTAGGTTGATTCATTAGAAAATGTAATTTAACTATATCAATCAAATAATAGATATAAAGTGGATTAATGGTAACCTAATATTTTTATATGGCCTGTTATCTTCATCCACATAAGCTTCATTTATCCTAGCCAAAGTTTCAAACCCTTCAGCTACCTCACCAAAAACCTGTCAGGGTGTGTAGTTTATTGAGTGAAGTTAAATTCAGTGAAAATGAGAACACATTCCTACATCAGAAGGTAGACGAGGAAAATCGCTGCAGTGTAAAAGACTACATCGATAAATTCATCTCCATAATGAATCATGCCTTTGAAAAGAAAAAGGAAAAATAAAACTACATAATGAAGCCTATGCAAAACGATAGCAGTATCATTTACTCTTCTCTACATCCAAGATTATATGCGTAAACTACTAAAAAATATACAATGCAGATCCTTGGACTAGAATAATGGAACTGAACTGCATGTGATATAACACAAAGCAAATGTTTTTCTCTACACTTTTTGTGTGTGTGTGTTTCATATTCGGTCTCTAAGAAAAAACTCATAAGCTTGATATTAACCGAAGAATTGCAGAAAAGGAGACTTACAGTGTGCTTTCCATCAAGATAATCCAGGTCGTCACGTAGTGTGATATAAAACTGTAAGAAATAGCAAATTTACAAGAGACATTAGCACATACATGCTAATGTAAGAGAAAAGCCTTCCATTTTCCATGCTTGAGACAAGTATCAAACAACAAATCAATTTCATACCTGAGAAGCATTAAGATTTTCTCCAGCACTAGCCATGGCAACTGTTCCCATCTTAGAATGCTTTAAATCAAGATGAATCTCGTCACTGAAAAACCGAGCCTGCTCACCATATAAGAATCTGAAAAGGGAAAAAAATTGATGATTGAGCGCATAAGAGTACTAAACATGCAAATTTCCTAAATGTAGGTGGTCAAACGAGAAAAGTCCAAAAATGAGAGAGTTAAAAACTAGGTAGAGTCGGCTTGTAGAGTATCAGCATTCAGCAAACACCCAATTACTTACTTATAGATAGAATCACCTCCAGTCCCTGTTCCGGTGGGGTCACCGGTCTGTGCTGTAAAATCCTTCTGAACCGTGTGAAACAAACATCCATTATAATACTTCATCCTGCATAAAAAAGGAACCAAAACAAAATTACAGTTTCGAACAATTTAGAACCTCAAGATCAAAGTATCTAAATCCACACTCAGAAGTCAGAACTCAACACTAAATAGCCATACAGCTCAGAAACCCTTAATGCTCAATTGTTAGGTGCCAGACTAAACAATAACATTATAGTGTTACGAATTCCTCCACAAAAGTTGACATCATTGTTAATCTATCACTAACAATTCAACAATGCAAAAACCCGAAAGCTTTTCAGAATCCAAACAGCTAAGTCCTAAGTTGACATTACTAAAATGTACTAAAACAATGTATCTTCCAAATACAATTTAGACCCACTATTATTCTATCAATGCTACAGCGGTATAAACTTCAAAGCTTAGAGCTTTCTCAGCAACCAAACAGATTGCACAAAAAATTGACTTCAATCGCAGAAATTAACTATGAAAATCGTATATTTAGATAGACAACTGGTATTTGAGAACGAAAAGGTAATGAGATAACGAATTAAATCGAAACCCAAAAACAAAAAAAAAAGGAATTTCAGAGCTGAAACAGAGAGATCGAAATCGAGAGAGAGAGAGATAAAGGTTGTTGAAGACGTACTTGCAGAGCTTCAAGAAGTTTTTGGCTGTGAGAGGACACCGGTCCGTATACAAATCGACGACGATGTCCCCCAGGCTCGTGACTAGAAGAACAGACATTTTTGTTGCTGCGGAAGAGGAAGCTTCGAAGCTTGACTGTTCACGAACCTCGCAGGTTTCAAGTCAAAGCTCTCTTCTCGCCTGAACACTCAGTTGGGTAATTTCAGGTCGAAGCTCGCAGATTTGGGAATCGCCATTGAAGAGAGCTCGAATCTAAGGAGAGGGAAAGAGTATAAATGGGCTTTTTATTGCTCTCTATGTTATGGGCCTTTATATGGGCTTTTCTTTTGTGTGAGTTTGTTGTTGGGCCGTGGCTTTATGACCCACTTTGGATCCGACACACATTAAACAAGTGTATTATGTTTGTGTTGGGCCTATTTGCCATTTGGACCAGACACCCGAACCTAACCCAACCCTTGGTCGTGTCCGGTTCATCATGTAGATTTCAGGTGGGGAAAACCCGCAAAATCATTGTACTTTTCGTATACAACCCAAAACTCAACCCTAATCCGATCAAACTGAAAACCCTATAGGGTCAGATTAGGGTTAGGATTCAACAACACGAGCCTGACCCGACCCAACATTTTCGCCAACTCTAATATGAAATATGCACGATACAGTATCTCATCTCGTTTCTATCACTCACAAAACTGCACTTATCATACAAATCTATTGCGCAAGAGGTAAGAGAATAGAAGTAGAGTATAAGAGCAACAACCTCGCCTTTTGCTCAGATAAAGTCGACGAGAACAAACCAGAGTAAGACGATCATGAGAATGAGTGATAATTAATAAAATGTCATCCTACAATATTTTTACACAATTCTTCCTTCTTCTCATAAAAATGTCCACTTCCAACAAATGAGTTGTCTTGTCCCAAACATTAAAGAACACAAAACACATCTCTTTACTTACAATTCCACACAAGACAAAGGGTCAAACAAAAGTCAAGTAACCCAAAAAGTAACATAAAACAAACAACCCTATTAGCCAAAACACATGTTTGGCTATAGCTACACTATATAACCAAACCAGATTAACGTTAGTTACAAGCCTGATTGGCGGCAGCGAACTGTTTGGCTTTGTCGGGGGCGGCCGC
>JAYMTF010002520.1:0-17918 GCA_036897485.1 Pelargonium nanum | reverse complement strand
AACTATTATGAGTTAGCATGGTGACGTGTCCTCAATAGTTGATGTGACGCAAATTGACTTGTTACAACTGGTTGATAGGGGTAAAATAAAAAATAAAAATAGTCCAATACAAGGATTAAATGCATGCAAAACCCTAATTAGGGGCTAAACCCAAAAAAAGCACGAGTCCAGAGGAGACAAAACCATTTAACTCAAATAAATATAAACAACTATTATATGTGAAGATTAAGATTTCATTTTGTTAATCTTGACTCCAACACAAAAGCTTAACCTAATGGGTGGAGAGCCCAACCAGTATATCAAGTGGAGACAGACTTCACAAACTTTCATTGTGGGATTCCTTAACACTCCCTTCACGTGCAAGCTGGATACGAGAACGGACCATGCACATGGATCCGACTTTGAAGACATCATTGCCCATCATTAGACAGGTTGCTAGGCCCATACAAAATCAGTTCTAATATCATGTTAAACTTGACTCTAATCCAAAAGGTTAAGTTGATAGATGGAGGGCTCAAATAGTATCTTAAGTGGCGACAGACTTCACTTTCTTTCAATGTGGCGAAAGTGTGTGAAGTTTGTCGTCACTTGATATACACTAGTTGAATCATCCACCTCTCAAGTTAACCTTTTGGGTTGGAGTCAAGTTTAACTCATTTTTAGGGTTTTATCAATACCTGCAACTTGACACCAAATGCCCGAACCATTAAGCAGTCTTGACTCTTGATTGCTTTCATCCTCTCCTCAACTTTAACTCTCAATTTTAAAGACTAAATATCGAAATTAATCACATATGTATTTATTGCTTTATAGATTCTCAACTTGGTGATATTTTCATATTACTTCAATTTCTTAGATGTCCTCCAGCCAAAAAATTATTCAATGTAGGATCTCCAGTATACGAACCTGAGATACTGCTTATAAGACTTGGCACCAGGACTTTCAAGTACATATAGAAAAGGGCCAACCAAGCATAAGTAACGTTGCTGCCACACAGCTTCTCTATTTCCAACACCCTGTCACCATAAAATAAAAAGTGAGGGAAGTCAAAATACAAATTCATTTCCATGCAGCTCAAGAAAAAGAAAGAAGAAAGGAAGGAAGGAAGGAAGGAAGGAAGAGAGAGAGAAAGAAAGTAAGAAAGAGCAACCTTCCAGGACAGAATAGACAACCAACCCTCAAAGTCAGCTTGATTCCAAGGATGACGAGAATTTGAGCTCTGTGTATCCTCTTGAAAGATCTTTGCTATTTGCATTAACCTATGATACCTAGCTGGAGAAAAGTGAAACCCTAATGATGGAAGCCGAACAGAAATTCTTGTTGTAGGGTAGGATGGATTATCCAATCGAATCTGCTTAAGATGAAAAATTAATTAACTTTCACAACTCAATTCACTAAGATGAGAACACGTGCATGCTCACACCTAGATGCTCACTTTTATTTGTAGATATATTTTACAGTTTGAGGGGAATGACGAGGATGTACCTGTTGAAACTTCAAGATTACCCCACACTTATCAATAACAGGCAAGAAATTAATGCCACTTAAACGAGCAAAACCAGTGGACTTATTCATAGAAGTTTGGCTCCAGCTATAGTCACCGTCAACCAAAAAAGCAGATATATCACTCAAAACCAAATCAAACTGCAAATACATATCCCGTTCCTTTGATGACCCTTGTTTGCTGTCATCCTGTGCATATAAAAAGCTCCACATAAATTGTAGATAAAATAGATTCATACTGAGATAGATACAACCTGATTCAGTGCATTAACCTGAGAACAAATAACCAAATTTCCTAAGTCAAGCAGAAGTTTGGTTGAATGGATGTTATCAGGACGAAAATCGGTAGGAATCATAATCTTAGGAGCTGCAATATCCAAGTCCAGCACAAACCTTGCAGCAAATTAAAAATCGAAGTAAATATTTTAGGAAGAACATCAAGTTAAATCAATCTTTTAGAATATGTACTAGCAATATAAATGCCACTCTATTAGTGTAACATGCCAAAAGATAAATTGTTTCACAAAAAAATTGACTCTGCAAAAGAAGATGACTTCTCATGTATTAAACTTAACTCCTACCCAAAAGCTTAAACTTATAGATGGAGGGCTCAACTAGTATATCAAGTGGCGACGGTCTTCACATTCTTTTGATGTGGGATACATTAAGACTCCCCTCACTAGTAGGCCAGATAACACAATGGACTGTGCATGTGGAACAAGAATATAGACAACAAAAACGGGTCACTAGGCCTAAGCCAACCAGCTTTGATACAATGTTTAAATTTATTTTATCTATGTAAATTACTTGTGTTAACAAGTAAAACAGAGGGCCCTTTATGTAGGAGGTTTAGACTACAAATAGGAAATAAACTAGATTTGAAAATTAAACTAAACATTCCTAAATACACTATATTTCCCAATTTCACTAACAATTTTCCTGATTATACTAAACTTAGAATTGAATGCAAAAGTTTGGAATTTTTTAATGAGAGAACTTTGTTGACGTAGAAATTTGTGGTTCGTGACTCAGGTGCTACATTTGTTTAGTAGTGTGGTCGGATAAGAGGTTCAGGGACTAAGTATGTCCTCATGACTCAGGACTACATTTTGGAAGTAGTATGGTCAAACGTGAGGCTTAGGGACTTCGTGTGTCCTCATAACTCAGAGACTACTTTCTGGAAGTAGTATAGTCATATAAGAGGCCAAGACCTGAAATAACTTAGATTTGAAAAATAAGAATATGGACTGCCTCCTGCAACGAGGCGCATGGTGACGCATGGCGACGCATGACTACAAGGACAGTCGCTCCGACAACAGAGGGCAACCAGTCGACGCTTTCTAACCAGTGGTATCTGGTCGAACAAAAGAAAGCTCTCGAAAAATCAGTTGGTTGTTACGAGAACAGACCCTACAGTGTTGCCACGACTCATTTCCTTCTTCTAAAGTTCGTCAATAGACTTGGTAGCGTCACAAAGGTGGATGTCATCTTCAATAACTATAGCGAAATTTAAAGAAAAGAAAGAAAAGAGGCAAGGGTTTCATTATGAGATACTTCCCCTCAAATGCAAGCATACCATGTGTAGGGAGGATGAAAAGAAAAACAATGATTGATTACGAAATGAAATAAATTCAACAATTTTAATGAAATCAATCTTGAAAAGAAAAAATAATTGGTCGGGGAAGCAGCCTAAGGTTGCCACCTGAATAGTGGAAGCTTCAAGAGACTCTCAAAACAGTGAATGAAGAGGATTTGATACTACGTTAAACTTTATTCCAACCCAAAAGGTTAAATTTATAGGTGGAGGGTCCAACTAGTATATCAAGTGGCGATAGTCTACACATTCTTTCAATGCGGGATACATTAACAAGTAACTCAAGGTTTCTAACCAATAGTAAATTGTGAAAATGACAGCAAAGCCTAAATTTATTCTGATTTAATACTTGCATATTAAATAGTTTTCCAATGAGAATCACTTTGATGCATATGGGTGAAGAATTGTGTGTTAGAATAATATCTCTTACAAGACACTGATTCATTCATGTATCAGATTCTATTTATTTGTTTTGAGTTCATGCAGGACTTACATGGCACAATCATCATCTTTGATATACTGCTACACAAAAAATCTCAAGCTACATTTTTGGTGTCTAGTACTAAATACCACATTTTTAAAATACTCAGTTGTTCAGCATGGCAAATGAGCAGGAGATTCAGATTTGAAGCACCAAGCTAACCCCCACAGAAAACACATTTGACTATGTACTGGGTCCATTTAGAGAGAACCAGTGGAGGCCGGACAAGAGTGTTTAAAATATTAAAAATAAGGAAATGGAAATATACTCATCAATTTAAGCTTGTAGAGTAATTGGTTGCTCAACATAAATAAAGAAAAAATAAGCTCAAATAACAAGACTTACAATGAACATGAAACAAAAACATATATAATATATGATAGCTTGTGTAACCGATACTCTGCAAGACTGCAACTTGCAAGATATATGGCCCCAACATGTACACTATCACAAGAGGCATGCTTTTTTATGGGTAAATTTTATTTCTTGCATAAAAAGAAGAAAACAATAAATAAAAAATCCCATGGGAGAAATAAGAAAATTATGACAAAAGTGAAGATTACAACATAGATAAACAGTATTACGAAGGCCTTGTTTGGTAACACTTTTGGGCCTACAAAAGTTGCTGCACATCCATTAAAAACAGGTCAAATTATCAAAAATTCAGATTTTCTCTCTACTTTTGTAATGATGAAGTAGAAATAAGCAAAAAAAAAAATTACTTATGTCAGAATAAGTAGACAGAAAATAGCTCTCCTTACTTTTATAACGATGATTTAATAAAATAGTAGTATAATTAATATAAAAATATTTATTCTTGCTTTTGTTACCAAACAATAACTACTTCTATAGACTATAAGTCCTTCTAAAAGCAAGTACAAGTGTTACCAAACAACCACGAAAACAATCACGAGTTCAGAATGCATGATATATCCATTAAGACTCAAACATATGGAACCAAAACAAAACAATTAACAAACATGTCAGAACTATCTTGAACCAATAATTCATTCCTACCAGTGCCACCATACCAGCATTATGGGATTCATTGCAGAGACACCTCTCATTGTTGACCAGAAAGAAAAAAAAATAAATGTAAACAATGTTTTCCTTAGTTGTAAGCACAAACACTAAAACAAACTGAAAACTAAGACAGGTCAAGAACCTGGAATGATCTTTCAACGCTCGATTCACTTGCTGCTGAGCACTACGCTTGACGCCATCAATTGTCATCTAGGAAAAAATTAAATACCATAAGTAAACGATTTTTCATCAAATTAAGCAAAGCCAGAAAAGAGCACAAGGTGTCCACATTCTCTCAAAAAGGCTTAAGACAAATTCATGCCTTGTGATAATTACATGGAACAATGTCAAAAGAAAAAATCACCTCCCATCCACATTTCCCTAGTTAAATCATTACAAAAATAAATTAACTATAGAAGAATGTAGACGAACCAAGGAGCACGATAGTTACATTTATGATTTATCAATTCCCTTAAAACATAAAAATGTTGTCTTCATTCCCTTGCATACTCTGACCAAATCCTAGGAACCCTATCACTCCCAGCATTCTTATTATATCCCACTAACACTAGTAATAATTAATGAGTGCACAAATATCTATGTAAGGTTAAATATTTAGCATGACTTCTTAATTTGTGTGAAAAACTGACATTTATTATGAACGAAGTAGTATTATTGAACGTAATCTCAACGTGTCATGTCTTTGATTTTATAAAAATTATGTGTCGCCAAATTTGTGTCATGTTGTATCACGTATCTCGTGTCCATGTAACATAGCTTTGCAATTATCTCCCACAACTTTTGTATGCATCTTCCCGTTAGTTCAAAAATTCCAAACTATCATATGCAATACATAATTCTAGAATTTTAACAGTCTATACTGAATCCAAGATGCTCAGATAGGACTAAAAATGACAAGTACCTTTTAACCAGAACACGAAGTACAGAAATCAAGTATACACATACCTGGACAGCAGCTGCAGTTTCCAATGCTATGGTCTGACTAACAGCAGTTTCACTTTCAAAAAAATTAACAATTTGATCTATGGAATCCTTCAGATACTGGCCAAAGACATGAATCAGTAAATGAACAGAAATCTAAGAAAATTTTAAGTTGAAATATAGAAAATACAAGCATACAGTCATGTAACATGGAGAAGCTTTAGCAGCCATTCTCCAGTCGATCTTGGCATCAAATGGCTTATAGCAAAAGACACCAACTAAGGAATCATAAGCAGTTGCACTCTGCATGAAGATTAAATAAGACTTAGGGCTCCGCTAATAATTTTTTACAACATAGTAACTGATCTTTTAGGAGGAAGCAATTCAAAATGCAAGAGAAAATAATACCTGAGCAAGCAGACCATTTGGTGATGATAGTTGATATGAACCCAGTTTCATGTCAAAAACCTTAGTCTCTGGATACAGCTTTACAGAGCAATCGAGGTCTTCACATGACAGTTCAGCAAGACAGACTTCTGCCCCATCGATAAGTTTGGAAGCATTATGTTTCATGTGAATCTCCAAAGAAGTTTGAAGAGAATCAGCCTTGTCGCTAATTATCAGTGACTGCTCATCATCTTCTTCCTTGTAACCTATTATTTTATTTAATTGCTCCCAGTCTTCCTCACTGAAATGAAATGGTTCGTTTTCATCCTCGACGGATTCACTGTTCCTGAAAGAGTAAATAAAAATGAGTAAATCTGTAAAATCGAAGCACAGCCAGATACACACACGCACGCGCGCGCGCACACACACACACACACACACATATACCTAGATGAGTATCAAGAAAAATATTATCAAGGCAAAACTGTTTACCATCCAAAAGACCACCATGATTTCTTAGGGTTCTGTTTCCTGAAGTGGAGGTCTGATTCCACTGACTTCTCCACAAATTTGTGAGCCAACATCCTACACAACACCATGTTATTATGAAACTACTCGCACTGAAAAAGGGTTGGCATGTTATAATATGAGCACCCCTGCATATACACACATGTATGGATGAAGGGTTGCGTTGATGGAGCCATCAAGAATATATGTAAACTAGCAGTCTACACAGTTATTCCACTTCCAACACAATCGAAAAGAAAAAAGTACTAATAAATCTGCCAACAACTTTCTAGACCAAGTTAATAGGCATGAGGAATGTCAGAACATGTGAACAGGAAGCAAAAAATTAAATCAACATAGATTGACGCTTTTAAACTTCAATGCAACTAAAGTAACTCCAAGTATAAAGTTCAAACAATGTGAAAGGATCCTTGTTCCAGGGGCAATTAGCAAAATGCTCAGACAAGAATATTAGGAGAATTCCCTATGACAAACAAGTTTAGGAATAAGCAGGCATGCTAGCTAATGAATGAGCGTCGGAAGCAGAATTGTAAGGTTCGGGATGATGGATCCAATACTTTATCAAAAGCTGATGCATAACAACTATGTATATTAAAAGTTTGCATTCACATCTATGAGAAAAAAATACCTCCACTGAAGTATGAGGTCAATATCAAGCTCACGATCTAGATCCTCAATCTCTTTGTTGTCATCAACTACAGCACGACTTAGATCAGACTTAAGCAGTGAAGCATATAGGGAGATATATCTCTTACGTATGCTTGCGTATTTCAGGACCTGCTCCCAAGACAATTTCCCACTGCCACAAAAATAAAGTTCTCAGCAGATCCCGAAACAATAATCCAGTTCCTTAATGGAGAGCTCAAAAATTGAACTGTGGTCTGGTGTTGGACATAGCTCAAGTTATGCAAGATACATAATTCCCAGTGGATACATCCTTAACATAACTTTTTTTTTTGATAAAAATGGGTACTTTTATTAAAAATCCCAAGAAAGGAATAAAAACATAACTGCTAATTGTTCCCTGTTATCTTCAGCTCAGACATGCAACCATGTCCAAGACTTTTTGAGCCCAACTACTATCACATGCTCAGACTCATTTCATGTCATGTAAGAGGAAGCTTTATATCATTACACAGAATTCAGTTATGTTTGATGGTCTGGTCATGATTAACTACCTTTCCTTCTTCATCTGGTCAGAAACAACTCGGTAAGCATACTTCCACCAAGATCTCGGACTAGATTTCAGCGAGACTAGTGGACGATAATGAGCATATTTCAAGCGTTGATTAAAAGCAGCAAAATTATCAGCCAATTTTAAAATGTTTCCATAGCCATCCTGCAAAAAGTTATATGCTCAATTAACCCAAATCCAACTACAAACTACCACATACAGCACCAAAATGAAACAGAGGAAAAATCAGAACCTTTGATAAACAGAGAGTCACATCGTCCAAGTTCACGGCTGCTTTCTGCAAAGGTTGAACCCTGTTAGTAGAGCCCTTCGAGTGCTCCTTTGAGTACTTTGCATTCCCAGTCACTGGTTGTAGAATATAAGTGTGCTTTTTAATAAGATGGTCAGCTGGTTTCCCATCCTTTGTGCCAAACCTAAAAAGCTGATGATCATGACAAGCCAACAAAAAGTATGATTGAGTGCCAAGAAAAACAGAAAACAAAAAATTAGAGGCAGTTACTATAGTTAAAAAGTCCAGAAAGAATGTACCTGAACCCACTCTGAAGGAAGTAGATCTTCCCATGGTTTTTCAACAAACCATGGAGAAATATTTGAGTCCAGATAAAGAGCAAGTTGATCAAGTTCTACAGACTGTTAAAAGTGAATGATCAGTCAAGCACAATAGTAATGAGATGAGTAGACTATATGCCAAAATACTATTCAACAGGAATAAATCTTCACTCTATTTATTTGTTTATTTTACTCATCCAAACTCGATTGGAGAGTATGAATCCAAATAGAAATCTGGGTCTGGTCCAGTAAGGGTTGGAAAATCTCAACTCATTTATAAACAGGTCATACTAGGGTTGACATGTTTTACCCCCTAGACAATCAAACTATATATATATATATATATATATATTAATACTATATCTAAAAACTATGTGTCACTCAACTGGCAATATTTTAGCTCACTGAAGTTTCCTATCTAGAAGGCCATCAAGCAATTATGGTATAGTCATATACCTGACACTTCATTTCTTATCCAGTGCTCATTTAGAGGGAATACACACTAGCTAAGTGATGCATGAAACAGTGGGTATTTAACCAAATACGAATTAACCTGAATATGACTCCCCAAAAATATTATTTCATGTAATATTCTTTTACAGCTACAACCATGTCGTAGAAGAGCAACAAACAAGTATGACACTACTAGTCCACTTATGAATTCACATGGTCTGAAGATAGTAACCTTCTGAATACAGTCCAATCCACCACTAGTGACAAAAGTCTCCTTTCCACGATCATCAACTGTCACTGCAGAGAGCTTCTCCAAAGTTACACCAGCTGCAAAAGGATGGCCAGGATTGCTACAAAATAAAAGTCGCAACTCAAAGAATTGAAAACTCATTAAATGATGGGAAGTGCAGATTGAAAGAACATTTTACCTTTCTAGGTCCTCATATCTGATATGGATATTTGAAATTGAAAGTTTCAAGTTGCCAACGACAGTGTTGATCAGAGATCCCAACCACGATTTATTCTTCGAAAACAAACATTCAAGGGATTCAGCGGGTCACAGGCACGCATTTATACACACACATATTTCTGTGTGTGTATGTGCGAGGGTGCGCATATGTGTTACACTATCAGTTAATATAACATTCAGTTTTGAGTATACTGCCAAGAGAATCATGTTAAACCATACCATTTCTAACTTCAACTGTTGGGCCCTCTCTAACAACTTCATTTCCATTTCCTATAAGCACAGAAGGAAGAAGAGAGCAATCACTTAGGCATTTGACTACGTGTTAGATAATTAAAATATCCATATGTGTGGCTCACCACGTCTTACCCGCACTCGGCTTTTCTTGGCTTCTTGAATAGCGTCCTCAGTGCATCCTTCAACTTGTGTTGCTGGTTCAGCCAATAAAAAAATGCGATCCAAATAAACCAAAACTGGATCTTGGCCAAGCCTGCTCCATGGTACCTGGAATTGGAAAATGTCATACTTCAAAAGTATAAAAGGCCATAACAGGTCCAAGCATCACTCCTAAAATAGAGAATCTGGTTAAAACTTAGTATAAAACACACGAAGAAGTGAGGATAGGAACTTATGTTAAAAATCAAACTTGGAAGTAGAGCATCAGCGACTCCAAAAAGCGCATTTCATCAATAAAAGTGATCGTAGTAAGGTTCAAAACAATTCTCTCTATAAAACTCTTAATTCTTGTGATACCAACATGCCTCTTCAGTAAGGTTCAAGACAATTCTCTCTATAAAAATCTTAATACATTTTTATAAAAAATTCTCAATAGTTTTGCATAAAGCAATTGGGAAAATGTAATAAATATTTTTTAACCATTCAAAATAAACCACGTGTCACATTAGACAGTAACAATGTAAGCCTAGCTCACAAACCTTTAGTTTGACTGATCCAAGAAATCCTGCTTTAACCTTCACTGGTAACTTTAATGCATTTAACGCCTCAGGCTTCAGTTGCATATTTGTTAGTTCCACATCACCTGTTTTACAATTCACGAAATAAGAATCCAATAATCACACACGCACACGTTTAAGAGCAACATGATAAAAAAGAATCATTTTTTTAAATTTCAATCTCTGTAAATTAAATAGGGTTCAAGCATGTTACTTTTCACATAACTTAAAGAATGTATGTCACGTATCTAGTCCTTAGTTCTGATTCTACTTTCTCATCTTCAGGTCATATCATAGTATATTTATGTGCCTATTAATATTATGAGAAATGAAAAACATCAACGGATCAACGAATAATGTTGAACGACGTTGCTTGTTGGAGCATGATGTAGGAGAATCATAATGTTGATATTCTAGTGTCACAAAGCTTAAGGAAGCTATACAAAGCTGTGAAGAATCAGTTCTAGGTTCAGCAGAATTAGAAAAGTTGTTAACGAAATTAAGAAATATGTTGTATTTAGGGAAATTTAATTTCCTAATCTACTTTATTTCCTATTTCTATTCTAAATCTCTAATATAAAGAAGTCACTCTTCTACTAGTTATCACAATTATTCAAATCAATAGAATAAATTCAGCATGGTATCAGAGTCCCACGATTCATTGTTTTGAGAGTCTCTTGAAACTTTTGTCATTCCGGTGGTAACCTTAGTCTTCTTGCCCGGCCAATAATTTTATCTCTTCAAGATTTTCAACAATATTTTCTTTCTTCGATATTTCATTAAATTCTTGAATTTATTTCTTTCATAGTCATTCGTTGTTTTTCTGTTTATCCTCCCTACACACGGTATGCTTGCATGTAAGGGGAAGTGGTATCTCATAAAGAAACCCTAGTCCCTTCTCTTTCTTTTTCTTTTCAATTACGCTCCAGTTTTTGAAGATGACGCCTGCAAGTCTATTGAAGAACCGTAGAAGAAGGAAAGGAGTGTTAGGAGCATCGGGTCTATTCCCGTAATAGTCAGCCAATTTTTTTTAGTTTTCTTTTATCCGGCAAGAGACCGGTGATCAGAAAGCGTCGGTTGGTCGCCCTTTGTCATCGGAGCCATTTTCCTCGCCGCCATGCTACTCGTTGGAGGAAGCAGTCCATAGTCTTATTTTTCAAATCTACTTTATTTCAGGCCTTAACCTCTTGTATAAGCATACTACTACCAAAACGTAGTCTCTTAGTCATGAGGACACACTTGGCCCCTAAGCCTCTTATTTGACCATACTACTACCAAAACATAGTCCATGGGTCATGAGGACACACTAAGTCTCTAAGCCTCTCATCTGACCATACTACCAGCAAAACATAATCCCTGAGTCATGTGATCACACAATGCTATGTCAACAAAGCTCTCTCATCAAAAAATCAAATTTTCGCATTGATATGATTTACATGCTCCTGGTTGAGGAGGAGTGTGAAGATTCAATTCTAAGTTTAGAGGAATTAGGAAAGTTGTTAGTGATATTAGAAAATATATTGCATTTAGGAAAGTTTAGTTTAATTTCCTAGTCTACTTTATTTTCCATTTCTAGTTTAAATCTCTTATATAAAGGAGTCTCTCTTGTACTAGTTATCACAAGTATTCACATCAATAAAATAAATTCAATAAAGGCAAAACACAATAATGAAAGCCGCGATAGGAGGCTAACTTTCTATTATAATAATAATAATAATAATAATAAATAAAACCAAAAGCTCACAAATTTGATATATATCCAACTGAACTGGCTCCACAATGATGCTGTTCTAAAAGGGAAATAATTCATTGATACAGTCATCTTTGACTCCAATTAAGTACTAGAAATGAAGTAAAAGCTGAGCAAGAAGAATATATTCAAAGCTATTAGCTCCTAGTTTCTAGAACAATGAGAAGGGAATGGAAAATTTTACCTACCAAGTGAGGGGCACACACATATTGTTGAACTGTTTTAAACAAAGTAGGATCCTAACCAACCTAATGTGAAAGTAGAACTTCAATAGGAATTTAGCATCGATGCCTAATTCCACCTAAGCATTTAAGAGTCAAGGTAAATGCAATTCAGCTTGGTGTTCAAGCTTGGTTGGCAATACAGAAACTAGACTGTTGCATGATGGCATAGAACGCAATCAAAGCAGTTATAATTTTTTATCTGTTCTCAATCAAGCACCACGTAAAAAAAAGCACTCTAAGCATAAAAGACGACACATAGGATCTTGTGACAGCCTAAAAGATGCTAGTGCATAAGCCCATATATGTAGATAAAAGACAAGTAAGATAGTCTATTACGGTAAAGTCCTAACATGTACGAATCTAATGAAATGGGAGTAGGTGGTAGTTAATTGATCTGCGATTTTCCTCTATTTGACCTTCCTGTGTACTGTTGCAAGGTAAAAACCCTAGTTTTGCTAGTTAGTCACTCTTTCTCATTGGTTTCTTCGTCTACACTTTATTAGTTCAGAGAAAATACCAAAACATATAGTTACCACTAGCTAAATTTAGCTTTATAAATCAATGTAAAGCCATATGTAGCTGAACTCAGTTTAATATAGCTACAAGTAACACATATGTAGCTTTCTTCCCAACATTGATACTGTTTGAACATCAATCATAACTGACAACCCTCCATTTAGTACCATTTCAACTCATTTCAGTCCAATTCCAAACTAAATCCAACTGAGTTCATAATCACCTTCTCATAAGTCATAACACGAAAATAAAATTTCACAAGCATTGAAAAGCTACTGTTTGACCACACGATTATCAATCAAACACTACATTCGGGACCATTTCAACTCATCTCACTCCAATTCCAAATTCAAACCTACTGAATTCATAAGCGCCTTCTATCATATTCATAACACAAAATGCACAACTTAAAAAAGCATTGAAACACTCGAAAGCGGGAGAGAAATTGAAATTATCGAACCTTGCCACACGCTGATCTTGAGAGCCTCCTTGTTGAGGCCTTTAACATAGTTCCCCAAATACCTCTGCAGCAAATACGCCACCTGATCCTCCAACATCTTGACCGATCGTCGAAATCACAGTCTACGAGTTCAAGAACACCAAGAACTCACAGACGAAATTCAGATTCGCGCACATGCGAGAGGAAGAGGAGAGTGAGTATGGATGATTCGGGAAAAGAAAAAACCAGAACAATAAAGCGAACGAATAGTCGCTGCTCGGCGCAAAAGCTTGATGACCACGTATCTATTTGTCTTAGAACTCGCTAGGCCCTTTTGGACTGGAAGCTACAGTGCATTTCGTGATCCCCTGCAGAAAAGTCAAATTGCGTCCAGATCAAGCGAGCAAATTAAATATAGCCACGTCAAGAGGAACGACGTGTCGTCTAGTCGTGGGTGCGAGAAAAATGAGTAGTATGGTTCTGCTTACAGGATATAACTAGTTCCGTCGTTTTGGAAATGCCACGTGAGTTTGTGAAATTTGCATAACTGCCACTTTCGGGGTCGATGTTGGACACGCGTGTTTATGTGATGTCTTTATTTTGTTAACCGGTGAAATATAATATTGAAGCGACGTCGTGGCTCTGTTGAACCGGAAGATGGTGGCATGGCACGTGCCGGGAAAAAAATAGATATTTGTGTTGAATGATGATGTGGCAATATTATTTGTCAATATTCTCATTATTTTTAGTTCAAATGTGACGGTATCAAATAAAAATTACTCATTTTGTCATGTGTTCACTTTTCTATGTGTGAGACTTTCGATGGACTGATCTCAATTTTATATATTAGTTTCTCCCCTTTTTTTTTTTTTTTGAAGTTTTCAATATGAAAATAAATTCGTCCTTAGTTTACAATAGAAGATTTTTATTTATTTTTCTTGGCTCACGGGAATATAAAATTTGGATTCAAACCTTTAATAACGTGATGAATATCACCAGTGGAGAAATCATATGGTTATCAACTACTCCATGCCAAGAAAGGAAATCCAAGTTTACATAAGTAGCCCAAACCTAGAGATAAAACCAAAAGCTTTCCATGAAAGCCCAATATCAGATGAGCTCAAGATTAGGCCCATCATGATGCCCAAACCCAAAGCATTCAAAACCTGGCAAGTGTTTTGTTTGGATGAAAGCTACGAAACTACACTCCTACCTTCTATATGAACATATCCTTCTTTCAATCTTCCTCTTAAAATGTGGGTCTAGGTTTTTATTATATATATATATATATATAGCCACTTTTGTAGAACCGGGAACTGGTACTCAAAATCTTAAGTTAAGTTGGAACAACATCTGTCAGTTGACTCACACGTTTAGTAATGAGTAAGATAATTTTAGTGCTTGTTTCGTAACTGCGATCTTAAAATATCTCTTTGGTAAAATGAGGTAAATGGTATGTAAGTATTCATAGACATTTTGTGTGTTGTTTGGTAAAAGTTGATGATAATAGAGGTTTGTAAATGTATTTTGAAATTTGTAAAAATAAAAATAAAATTTATTAACAAAACATTAAACATGATAAAACATGACAAAAAAAGTGATCCCAAGGAAAGAATGGTCAATTATCAAACTACAATCATTTCACTACCTAGTCGACCACCAAATGAATGAGATCAATCATCAAGTGAATTTGGTCGACCATCAAACAAGTTTTCTTCATCTTTTTACACTGATAGATTGTCTTCTTCTTTCAACACTAGACATGAGGATGGATAGTGTTTTTTCTTTGAACACTGGACACGAGGTCTTCTTAGCTAGCTTATTTTAATCACTAGACAGGAGGCTACAATAAGGAGCTCCCTCCATCAACTAGATGTGGTAATAAATGAGAGGTGTAGATGGAATTTCACGATAAGGAGTTCCCACAAGAGGTTGCAGTAAGCTTCAAGCTCCTATAAGAAAATGACTCCCACAGAAGTTGTGCAGGAAATTTTGACAAAAATGGTCATTGGTCCAAATTTCATCGGAATAATCTACTTCATGTGGTTCATCTTTATATTTTCCATTGTAGTGTCAAAAGGACGCTACAAAAGTTAAGAGTAGAGTTCCCGAGCAAGTCCATAGTTCTAAATAATTTAGGGAAGAAAAAAAAAACACTTATTTCAAACAAACAAAATTATACAAAATGAGCATCATTTTGAAGTTATGTGTAGACTATACAAATTGCATACAAATAGTTGGGACCAATTACTAAGAATAGAATTCTAAGAATTTATTATAAAAGGCAAAGAAAGGTGGGATATTTGCAAAAGAGAAAGCTATCAGCTCATTGTCATTGGCAGTTGGCACATTGAGAAGAAATTGATGTCCATTATAGACATAGATGTGAAAGTGAAGACCCATCATCTCTAACACAACAAAACAGATACCATCAAATGGTCCCAATTCTAATTATTGTTAATTTGTGGGCCTCTTGAAATTGATCCTCAACTTGAATCAATTTTTCAAAAAAAAAAAAAAACTAGAATCAAATTCCCTTTATTTTCTTCCAGGTTAATTTTCACGGCAACCAAACAAGAAATAGCCTTTTCCACTTTCCCAGATTCCATTCCACAATTCCACTGCTCTCTCCTCCAGATTCCCAGGAAATTCAATTCCACTCTACCAATTACCAAAGAAGAACTGAGAAAGAGATGCATAATTTCCCAGGAAAAATAAAAACACAAACAGAAAATTGATATTTAATTTCCACATTTGTTCAGATTTGTTTTGGTTCGATTTTCTTTCGCGTTACAGGAAAATCAAAGTAAAAAAAAAAAAAAAGAGCCACCTCATCGAGCACATCAAATCAAAAGCAACACGCTCATGCCATCTCTCATATACTGTTATATCTAACAATTCACAGTTCATCTAAAAAAAGAAAGACTACTCAATACGTCGTCGTCTCTTCCGTCTTCTTCGTGAGTCCATTGCTTCTCTCTCCTTGGCCCTTTCTCTGTTGTACAGCTGGGTCACAACTCAGAGACCACAACACTTTTTTACTATTTTTCCTTTTACCTCCTATCTTCCTGGAATCGTCTCAAACCGAGACAATCGCTTCTTCTTCGATTCGAAGCTTTTGCTATACTAATTTATTTTCTCAAGCAGCTGCCACTGCGCCTGTACGGAACGAGTAGTTCTGTGATTTCGATTGCGATTGAGAAGCCGACGAAGCTTTCTGCTCCTTCTTCCTCAACGCTTTCATGGAAGAAATGTTCCAGTTCTTCTCCTTGGCTTCGTCGATTTCGATTTGTTCTTGTCTGCACTCTTCGCTACAGAACGGAGTGTCGCCTCTGTAATATTCAACACAAAAAATAATCAAAAACTATCCGATTTCATATCCAATTCACAATTCAAACCCTAGATCCCCAAAATATTCAGACGATTTCAAAAAACAAAACCAAAACAGAAACAGAGTAAGATCATTATTGTTGACCAAAAACGAACCTGTACATGAAGATGTCCCGGTTATCGCCAAGCTGCTTCTTGCAGAGAAAGCAAGAATCCAAAAAGTGGGGCTGCTGGTGATCTTCAAATCTGGGGTCATAAAACCTCCCGCCAGATCTCGGAGACGAAACGCGACCAAACGAGTGGGTCCTGAAGCTACACAGAGACCTGGAGAAGAAAGGGTGGTGGGTTTGGGGGTTCCCTGAAAATCCAGCCTCCACATCCGCAATCGAGGCCAAACCATGATCCTCCTCAATGAAACAAGGTCTCTTTACACTCGCAGAGTCCATTTTAGCACAAAAAAGCCTCGTATTGTGCGTCGCTTCACAGTGGCAGTTTTCACAGAGCAAAACGAGAGAGAGAGAGCTATGGAGGTGGAAGAAGCGAGGAAGGAGATGGGTTTATAAAGGAAAGTGTGAACCAAATGATGAAAGAGAAAGCTGAAGAAGAAAAATTGCAAACAACGGCAGTTTTCGGGAATCCGTGCCAGTGAATCCATTGGCTAAACCGTACCTGCACTAGCAACTTCAAATTTTTAATTTCAGTTATGAGATTGTTTCGAAATGCCCTTGGGTTTGTTTTTTACTACGGATTTGCCACTGTGCGGTTCTTTAATGGAACAGAAGTGATGGCAGAGTTGTTATTTGGAAAAGAATGTGAGGGTAGTTGGGGGAAATGAGTTTACGGTAAATGGGGTCCGAGAAGTTCCATTAGACCGGGGCGGGTAGGTCCACTCGCGACCTAACCGCACATGATATTGATTGATATCTCTCTTCCTTATACGAGAAAGAAATGTGCAGGCCCCACGCTCCAACTGTGCGCGTTAACATCACGTTTGCACCGCCCTTTGATAGCTACCTGGTTCCATAATTAATTACAGTAGAACCTATTATTACTCGTTTAGTTTTAAAGCTAGTGTTATAGTTATTATTTCAAAAAAATTAGGAGTATATTTATTTAATAAAAAAAATTATTGAAAGATTAATTTTTTTTTACATGATTAAAGGTACATGAAAAATAAAACAAATATTTTATTTGTCTCATAAATAAATGTTTTTTTTTTTTCGAGAAAAACATCAAGGATACTATAGTCTGTGATATATATATATTTTGAACATGATTGTGCAGTTTAAAAAGTTTAGATCATTAATTAACAAGGGATAAAGGCAAAATTAGTATCCAAACTTTGGCGTTATTACAAATGTGGTACCTAAACTTTTATTGTACTCAATCTAGTACCCACACTTTTATTTTACACTCAATTTAGTACCTACCGTCAACTCCCGTCAAATTTACCGTGAAGTGCTGAGCTGGCATGCATAGCTGGAAAATATTGTCTACGTGGCATCCACATGGATATTGTTTAATTTTAATTTAAAAAACTCTCGCCGTTCTCCTCTCTCGCGAGCTCTCCGTATCTCGCCGTCCT
>JAYMTF010002519.1:0-17918 GCA_036897485.1 Pelargonium nanum | reverse complement strand
AATGAGAATGAGAAGATAATTCTCATTGATGATGTTTACCATTCTTGTTCTCATTCCCTTGCTAATGGACAATTGATTCCCTCTTACAATGAAAGGAATGGGATTCCCATTCCCATTTTCTTCCGTGCTCCAACAAAACAAATAAAATACGCACCTTTGCGCTTAAATGTCCAGTTGGTACGACTTCTTTTATACAAAATTTGATTACAAGTAACTCTTTTTGAAAGGAAAGTGAGTATTGGTTCAAATTCAAAATAATGCACATTTATACACATTTCTTGGGAAATTGTGAAAAAGAGGGAAAATATCATTACTTTTTTATTTCTTTAGTTTTCCAGTAATTTCCCTCAATCTTAAATGACAATTGCAACATTGTTTTGTGTATAACTTTTTAAATGTTTCTACTATCAATTTGGACAGTTTAATTTTCTAACAAAGTTTTCAATTTTGTAAACTAAACAACAACAATAAGAATGTAAATGAACCCCATCACCACACTCCAATTGATGGAAATGTGATCTGTTAGGATCAAAATGACCCGATGGACAAGTATTTAGATATGAGATATAAAATGAAGATAAATTAGACACCGGATTTCACGTGGAAAACTCATCCCCCATGTATAATGATCCTTCCGAGATTGGTTCATATTGTTCAAACCATTCTCTCCTAAGCGTTATGTGCCATGTAGCTCCAGAGTCAACCAACTATACGTCGATGAGCGTCTGTCTACTTCCTGCACCATTTGCCACTAGTATTTCGCCACTATCAGATGAACTCGCCACATTTCCTTGACCGATGTTATCACTATTGAGCTTGCTTCAACAGTCCTTCCTGACATGTCTCTTTTTGTTACAGTTGTAGCAAAAAATATTTTTCTTCTTACTCATTGACTTTGACCGGTTGCGATTATGGCTCCCACTAGAACCACGCTCCATTGGTCTTTCCTCTCGTCACCAATAGTGCCTCCGCCTGCTGCGAACTTGCCAATCTGTCTTCCTTGTTCTTGTGCTGACTTTCTTCTTCAAGAGCTGCGGCTTGAACGACATTGAAAACTAGATTCTCTGCGAGCATATTGTTGATCAAATTAATGATGAGTTGACCACATGAGTCCAGCAAACTTTGAATTAGAAGTTTCGCACGTTCAGTTTCTCCTAACGACGTCAGCTGAGCAAATATAGTATTCAAGACGTTGACATGGTCAGTTCCCGAAGTGGTTTCTGCCATCCGAAGAGTGTAAAGCCTTCTCTTTAAGAAAATTTTGTTGTGCAACGACTTGGCCTCGTACAACTTTGTTAACGTGTCCAAAAAAAAATTTGTCGTTCCCTTCTCTGCAACGCTTGATAAGACGTCATCTGCTAGTGCTAAGAGTAAGTTGGCAACTGCATTTGCGTCCATCTCGTTCCAATTTGCGCCGTCCGTGATTTCTGCCGGTCTGTCACCAATCGCTGACAAGCAATTTTCTTTTCGCAAAATTGTCTGCATCTTCATTTTCCACAACGTGAAATGATTTCCGTTGAACTTCTCTATCTCTACCTTTGCCGCCATCGTGTTTGTTTGGATTTTTTGACACAACCGTACTTTATCACAAAGGTTAATGAAAATTTCAAAAAATTCTTTTCTGATGTGAAAGGTTAGTCAAAACTGCAATCACAGAACATACTTTAGAATTTCCAAATTTTTTTAATACCTGGTGTAAAGTACCACCAAATGAAACTTTGGTTCGATACCACTTGTTAGTATCGAAATGACCTGATGGACAAGTATTTAGAGATGAGATATAAAATGAAATGAAATTGGACTCCAGATTTTACGTGGAAAACCCCTAAAATTATAGGGGTAAAAAGTCACAGGCAAGGTAGAAGAATACACTATATATTTGAAAATACAACAATCTCTCTAATTATACAATGAGAGAACAATTGGACACCTCTCTCTTGATATTAGGAGATACACTCTCAAACATATACTAACTATTGAGAGATGAAACACTTGAAACTTGAGATGATTTCACACAAACCCAAGCCCCCGTTTTATAGGAGCATTGTCGGCACCTCCTTTCCTCCAAATTGTGTCAATGTCATCAAACATGTGTCAATTGCACAAAGAAGATGACTTGATGAGTTGCCACAATGCATCCTTCAATCCTTGTTATCATATCTATGTGTCAAGCTAAGAATAAGAAGCCACCATTCCTGGCCACATACTTGACACATATGCAGAAAATACACACAAATGAAAACCTAACAGATGCGCTAACGAAACCGATAAATTCCAACAAGTACACATGGCGTTGATCATCGTATGGCCTAGCATAGACATAAGCAACATGAAATGGTGAGGTAGAAAGAATGGTGTGGAGATCTGATTGATTCTCATTCAAGTCTCCAAGTGGGAGAAATGTTGACATGTGGCTTCTCCATTTTGGTCCATGTATTTGCATATGTGGCAAAGAATGGTGGCTTCTTATTCTTATCTTGACACATGGATATGATGACAGGGATTGAAGGATGCAATGTGGCAACTCATCAAGTCATCTTCTTTGTGCAATTAACACATGTTTAATAAAAATGACACAATTTGGAGGAAAGAAGGTGTCGACAATGCTCCTATAAAAGGGGGGCTTGGGTTTGTTTACATCTCTCACTTGTTAGTATATATTAGAGAGTGTATCTCCTAATATCAAGAAAGATGTGTCTAATTGTTCTCTCCTTGTATAATTAGAGAGATTATTGTATTTCCAAATATATATAGTGTATTATTCTATTTTGCCCGTGCTTTTTTACCCACATTATTTTAGGGGTTTGTCACATAAAATCCGGTATCTAATTTCGCTTCATTTTATATCTCATCTCTAAATACTTGTTCATCGGGTCTTTTCGATCAATCAAATTTCCAATCTAATGGCTACTTTAGTACATTACATTTACAAAACACAAACAAAGATTGACACTAAATTTCTTGACAAATAAAAGCAAAAACTAAGTACTTAATGTATGTTTTCTTGTATAGAATTTGCAATTCGAGTAAGGAAAAAACTAGGACAGTAGAGTGCACCATCAACTATGTCTCTCTTTTCTCAATTACTGGGGATTTATATAAAAAAAGAGAACAACTTCAAAGAAAATGAAAACAGACCAATAAATACCTGCATCTGGCTGCCGCGCATGGTGGCTGTTTCCTCCCGAAGTTGCCGGAGAATCTGACAATGCAAAGAAAAACCATTAACAACAACTGCAACTGGAAGGAAAAAAAAAAGTGTATATGATGAAATTTGTTTCAATGGAGTACCTCAGGCTCTCGGACATTGGAGAGGATGTAGTCGTAGAGGCGAGGATTGAGACTGATCACTTGCTTGTTGCCGTACTTTTCATCGTCCGCAACCACGAATGCGCTGGTGGAACCGCCATGGCAGAGACGCCTCGTGACCTGATAACCTGACCTCTTCCCGACGCCTAAAGCCCTAAAACCACCGCCGGAGGACGCAGTAGCGGCTGCGTTTCTGGTAGATAAGAAGTGAAGTTTCGCTACCGTAATCAGCCGCCGCGAAGCCAATGCTCTCTTGTGGACAATCGCGGAGCAGCAACCATGAAGCACAGAGCTGCTCGCCATTTACAGCACTGTTGAGTTGAGCCTAGTCATTTACTCATATATTCCATATCCATCGACATCGGGTCAGTTCTGGATCCGGTTCGACCCGAATTCAGATTGGAGATCCGTTTGTGATGTTATCCTCTTCCGCAGAACGCGCCACGTAGGTGGGTTTATGGTGTGGCCCCACACCCTACTCTTCCACAGGTTCTTGCAGAGATCAGAGTTTTGTAGAAGCTGAGCTCTGTCTGGTTAGCTCCTATTCCTGTTCCTGGTGAGCCTTTTCTTTTCTTTACACTTGTTCTTAAGAATTTACTTGAATTGGGTTTTTTGTGAATTTGGTGACTGAATCTTTACAAAACTTCTTTTCATATAAAGATTCTATCTTTTGCTGTGCTTGGATTTGAGATAGTGAGTTGATACAAATACTATTTTGTTTGAGCTATGACTGTAAATTGATACTTTGGATATCTTTCAGAAATGGACTTGGCATTTGCTTCTCCTTCCTTGTATCCTACAACAGCTGGAAAGAGACCCAGCTCCAATATCAAGTCTTTTAGGTCATGCCTTATTGCCACCAGAAAGCTTCCTAAGCAACAGAAGAGATTTTCATGTTTTGCAGCTGTGGCTACTGACACAGCTAGGGTAATTCCTCTTTCTCAATCTGTATCTATCATTGAAATTCTTGGTTCCTGTTAGTCTATGATTGAGTTAATTTTTTTGTTTTAGGCATCTGGGTTTGAGTTGGAGAATAAAAAGCATGATTTATTAAGAGCAGTTCAAGAGACACAACGGGGCCTGGTTGCTACCCCGGATCAACGTGCTGACATTGAGGAGGCTCTGGTATGTTTTCCTATTTTGTGTTCAGTTCACCAATGCTCTATTATGCATCCCCTGTATAGTCCAGAACAAGAAAGCGGGTTGCTCATGTAATGACATGTGAGTGTAGTAATGTGATTTTATATCACAATGTGTGTAAATCTGGTAGGTGACTGTGGAAGGATACAATGAGGGTGAACCAATCAACTTGGTGAAGTTGGATGGGACTTGGCGCCTGCAGTATACTTCTGCCCCAGATGTTCTTGTTCTTTTTGAAGCTGCTGCCCGGCTTCCTTTCTTTCAGGTACTGACAGAACTTGTATTACACAATATGAGCACAACATGTCTGCTACTCTGCTCATTTACCCTTCTGTTATTAATACTCCCTCCGTCCAAAAACAAGTGTCATGTTTTTTTTTTAATAGACAATTAAGAAGTTAGTATTGTGCCTTTCCTCTTGTATCCTCATGGATTTGTGTTGTAACAAAGTCAAAGAATACTAAATAACTTATTATAGTTATACTATTGGTCATTCATACATAACTAACTTTCTAAAAACAAAAGACACGCTCATATTGGGACAAAAATGCTAAACAAATAGGACACTCATTTAGGATGGAGAAAGTATATATGTTTGTAATCTCTTGGTAACTGTGTTACAGTCCTAATATCTGCTTTCTGTGTTGATTTTGAGAAAGAATTTGGTGGTAGCGATTCATCTTGTTGAGGGTTGATGTTTGAGTTGCTGCCATGTGGTTTTCCTTGTTAAGTATGAGTGGGTTTTTGCGTGACCCCTTTGTGCTCACTGAGGTTTTTATCTTTCTCTGTTTATGATTAAAGTTTCCATACATGAATTTTGAAGTACAAGAAGGTGGGCACAACCAACAACAAATAAAACCACCCAAATCATCCCAACCTCAACTTGTATACATGAATATAATTGCTACAGGTTATGTGACTTGGCTTCATATTTTAGCACCATTTATCAAACTCTAGCCATTTACTCACTGAATTGATTTTATACTTCTTTTATTTTATTTTCTTTGGACAAATGTTAATTTTTTTATTAAGATCTATTTGTGACGGAGTGTTGGATAGGTCGGACAGATCTTCCAGAAATTTGAATGCAAGGATCAGTCTGATGGAGGTATCATCCGGAATGTTGTTAGGTGGAGTATTCCATCCTTGTTAGAGGTAAACTCCTGTCCATTCCTTCCTCATCTGTGTTTTTTGTGAATTTTATAATACTTGATATATGTTGTAGATTTTAAATTAAGAGCCTGCAATATGTTTGGATCTCTTATACATGACCTCACTTTTTAGTTTTTATTGGTCAAATTTCAAGATGCAAGAATGAATCCAGCTTATACTCATTGATAGGTTTGTGAGTACTTTATGGTTCCTCTCAAAGGTTCAAGCATTTATTACCCGGGTATACCAGTTTTCTATCGATTAAGGTTGAAGGGAGTTATCCACGGTTTGGATAGGAATTTTTTGGTTTGGGAAAGAGAGATTCCTATTGATGATATTTTAATTAGAACCACCTCATTACCATTCCCATTTCTTTGCATATGTACAAATTGATTCCCCTTAACATGGAGGGAATGAAATATTCTTATTTTCTTCCATGCTATGACTCACATTCTAAAATTCATAACTTTGTGCTCAAATGTTCGATTAAGACGATATTTGCTAATATCCTGTAACTTTTAGAGAACGTGATTATGAATCCAGTTTCTCAAGAAAAATAAATAAATAAATATTAAGAAATAAAAACATATTCATATCTAGAAATCTGGAAATTTTGGAATTAAAGAAAAAAAATTCACAACTTTGTTTTTGATGTCCGATTGGATTAATTTTTTTTTTTAATTTCATGTAAATTTTCAAGAGGAACACGGTTATGGGTTCATTTATAAAAAATGCACATATATAGGCAAATGTTGTATTTTTTTTACAAACTTTTTTCTAAATCTTAATTTACAAATGCCACATTTATGTGCGTAATTTTTTAAATATTACTGTGAGATTTGAGAGAAATTTGTGTATTTTGTGTTTATTTCACAAAAGGGCAATGCCAATTTATGGCCCAAAGGATCAAATCTAGATAAAACAAGATATTTGCGTTAAATTAAACTGCTGGGAAAGATGACCTTTTTCCCTGACCCATTTATTTTCATTTTTGTTCACAATAACTTATCTTGTCTTCTTATTCCCTCTATGACTCCTACTCTTAACTCTCTAGCGACTTGCTGATTCTTACTTCACAGGAGCAAGAAGGTGCTACTCTGCTTGTATCTGCTAAATTTAGCATAGTTTCCGCGCGCAACATCTATCTTACATTTGAAGAGGTCAGTTTGTCTCCCATTGAAAAGTTGAGGTACATAACCTACAACTATTTCCTATTATATTAAGCAAACAAGAAATGTCTGTTATTGATGAGATAGATTGCTAAAGTTATCAATATATTGGATGTGGTCATGTGGCCCATTTGGCTCGTTTCATTGCTGCTGTTTTTGCAGGACTGATTAGTTCACTTGCATTTGGTCGACTAATTAGTTCACTTCTGGCCTTATAAATTATGTTTGAAGTTGCCCTAGATAAAGGGCTTCTATTCTATATCAATATAACGATAGCAATTCATATTCTCTACATGGTATAGGAGCCTTGTAGACCTAGAGGTCACAAGTTTGAATCCTGTTGCTATCTTGATTATAAAGAGTTAAAATTCCATCACTAGGCAAGAAGAAGACATGTGCAAATCGATAGCGGGCTTAATTTGAATGGGGCGTGATAGAGTATAAAGTTAATATTGGAAATGAACTATCAGCTGGTCTTCTACAATTTTAATATTTCTTTATATGGTGGGAATAGATTTTGTCATTTTAATTAAAGTTCTACAATACTGGAGAGAATATAAGGTAGAACAGTTTATATTTTGGCAATTTGGAACAGATAAGCTATTTGAAATGGTGTTTCACATATTCCCTTTAGATCCAACCGAATTAAAAGAGAAAAGGGATGTTTATGGTTCCATCAATACAAAGGCAGTATTGAGGTGGGTTCTAAGAGTACCGCCATATTTCTGAATAAAGTTTGATAATAATTAAGTTCATTGTGAATACTATGAAGCTCTTGTCTATTCCTTTTAGGGCAATAAGTCTACAACCTAAGGTTTTAAACCACATACTTTGAAAGTGGCAAATAATTTTTTCCAGTTATGTTGGGTAAATGGAATTTATGTTTTGTTGAGATATTCAAAATCCCAGTTAATAAGGGATTTGTTCATGTATGCCTTTTAGCTTCATAGATTAAGTCTTAACATTAAGTCTTGTAATGCCCTGTGTAAAGGACATCTATTCTACATCACTATTAACATTAGCATTTAATATTCTCTACATGTTTGTCTTTGTAAGATTGAGTGAATGGTTAGATTGTTTACGAACTTTGGTTTTAAATGTTATTATCTAAATCCTTGAAGTTGTATTTGACAGATAACTGTTCAAAATATAAAGATCAGTGCAGACTTGCAAGCTTTAATAGCTCCAGCATTACTTCCACGATCATTTTTAAGCCTACAGGTATATGCTTTTCATCACGGAATTCCAAATTTCATTTAATCTAATTTTGGCATCCCAGATTCCGATGGATATCGCCATTTAGGATTCTGAAGCTATATCTTTCACCAATAATTGGTTGTGAATCAGTCCAACGTGTTTAAGGTCCTGCAACAGTGTTATGAAGTAGGGTTAAATCTTTCCGCAAACCTATATTGTTTCAAAAGTATAAGTTTTCGTCCCTAGACTTGTATTTTTTTAAAATGTGCCGTGCCCCGGCAACCAGTGGGGTTTTTCCTAGAAACTGGATGATGACAGTTACAGACATGTGAAATGACATTTTAGCCCTTCAAATTTTCAAACAAATGACATCAAATAATAAAATCTGAAAAATAAAGAAAAATTTATAATTTTGTGCTCTAATATTCGACTTGGTGATTTTTGTGTCGATTACATGCAACTTTTGGAGAGAAACTTGATGCCGGCTTCAAATTTTATTTCAGCACAATGCGTCAATGCCTTTGTCATAGTTTAGCATCTTAGCAGCGCCTTTGAGAGCGAGCTGGAGACTCTTTACATATGAATAGGGAAATAGAAGCACTCTTGCAAACTATCTTTACGACAGTAACCACAGTTAACAACAATATATCCGTCAAGTGATGTGTGAATGGATGTACACAGATTTTGCAGTTCATCCGTACTTTCAAAGCTCAATTTCCTGTAAGAGACCCGGGGAGGTATGTGTATTTTATCATATTTACTGAACTACGGTTCCCTAAATATACATGTATATGATGATAAGCATAATTGAATTGCAGACAGTCGGTGGGAGGACTGTATTATCTTTCGTACCTGGATAACAATATGCTTTTGGGTCGTGCTGTTGGTGGTGGCGGAGTTTTTGTGTTTACTAAAGCTCAACCTCTTGACTGCTGAGGAACAACGAATTTGGCATTTCTTGTCTAGCTGCTCGGCGTTTCTAACCAGCGTTGTAGGAAGAAGATACCCGAGCTTGTCCTCTAGATAGGCATTTCAAGAACTGCAGTGTACCAGGCCAATATAATGAAGCTGAATTTTCCAACAGCTACTTGTAATTAGACTTTGAATTTTGTTTTTAATTTCAATGATAATTTTGTAATTTGACACATATCAGCCATATGGTTGCATATCATATTCAATGATTCATGGCACTGCTATTAAGAATATACACAACCATGTTTTATATGTTTTTCTTCATTACTTTGATTTACGGCCACTATTGTAACAATGAAAAGAAAATAAAACTCAAACTCGAGCTCGTCTAATTAAGCAAACCATTCCAACGTTGTTTGAGGACCTCGTACGCATCTGGACAAGGAACAGCCTGCACTAGTATGCTTCCATTGACCTCTGTTTCAGTCACTAGACCCAATCTCACCAGTGTCTCCATTGCCTTTTCAACTGGCATTTCAACCTGCATTTCGCTAGTTTTTCTCAGTAATTACTACTGCATAAACATGTCAGCATTACTATGTCGACCCCAATTGTATTACCTTTTTCTTGAAAACGTCATACATGAATCTCTCACATTCATCTCCCACAACTTGCCGAAGAAAAAACTGCAACACAAACAAAGCTTTTTTGATCTTTGCAGCAAACCCAAGAGGCTGGAAAAATAAATCTTATGGATTTCTTTGGCATACCTGGCCCTTATTTGCTTTAAGCATGATTGCATATGCTAGAATGGCTTCCTTGTACTGATATGATAGCAACAGAAACCAATATATATTTAGAATTTGGCCAAATAATTAAAAATATTTCAACAAGAAGAAACTTCAGCACAATAAATGGAATTTCAAAATAATCCAAATTGATTAGCTATATGGAAATAATATAGTTGCAACCATAAATAGAATCAAAACTCAATTAGAGGACAAGTTCAGGTCAAGTCAAGGGGTGAGTATCAAAACAAAAAACAAATTAATAAATGGTAAGAAGGATTGGTAGAAAGAATTTAAAATAAGCCTTCCATCACTGGTTTGCATTTTTTGTGAAATTTCTCTTATGCAGTTACCGGACATTATTTTGTGAAATCCATTGGATAGTATATTGCAAATATAATATCTGATCTTATGTGATAATTAAAAACTCATGTCAGTAGTTTTAGCAAATAAATCTATGAACCAAAAGGGCTCACTTGCTGCTGTTCGGAAGCATCTAGAAGAAAATGAACCGAGCCAAAGCCACTAGCCAAGGTCTTCTCGTAAAGCGTCCTGTTGACCAGCAGCTGCGAAAAAGGGTTCCTCGAAGAAATTAATATATATCTTAGTCAATACAATGAAAGTTACATGTACATACAACTGAGTCCCAGGATCATTGATTAAGTCTTGTTCACTCACTTGATACCTATCCCATGTCTGTTTGTACCCCAAAACCACGCGACTTATGTATAGTATTAGAGCACCAGTAGCAACTACATCAAGGAATACTGCAGACCTGTATTAATCAAGAAGAAAATATCATCGACAGGATATCTTAAAGTGCCTCTATCAGTAACAGGGAAAGAAATAAGAAAAAAAGGATATATTTGCTATAAATGCGTATTGCAAACTCTCAGATGCATACTGCTGCAAAGGTAATTACTAAGTAAATAAAACTCCATTACAGCCTAGAAGCTTAGGCTTTCAACTATATACTTGTCTAGGTGAAAATCCAACCACCATTTTCGTTAAAAGGTAATTTGATACCCTACTGAAGATTGATGAATGAGAAGGTTACAATACGGTTACTTTTACATGAACAACATAACATTTGGTGCCACAAATAAATTCCAAGAGAAAAAAAGGCAAAATGGAGAACAAACGTACGGAGATAAGATGTCCTCAAATTTGTAGTTTATGAAGTATGCTGATAGGCCCAATATTGAGGCGATATCCAAGCGTACCTACAGGTGGAGTTCAAATGCCTGAATAAAGCTTAAAGAGTAAATATGTTGTACAAATGTTCACTGTTTACATAAAACTTCTATGAGATATGCCAAAGTGGCCACTTAAGTACACTTATTAGTTTTCAAAGAAACGAGGCATGGTTAGTTGGAAAGGTTATTATATTTAAGGTTTCACTAGGACTCATATACACAACACTCAGAAGAGAAATGGCAATTGGGCCACAGAGCGAATCCAAATATTTAAGCATGGTATAAATTTTATGTTCGGTTATATTTAACCTTCAGATTATTCTATGCATTACTCAATTTGAGTCAAAATATAACACATGCTCATGTTCACACAGGAAAATCATAAACATATTGAAATATTAAAATATATATGTGTGTATATATATATGTGTGTTGTGTATATATATATGTGTGTTGTGTATATATATATTTGTGTGTGTATATATATATGTGTATATATATGTGTATATATATATGTGTATATATATGTGTATATATATATGTGTATATATATGTGTGTATATGTATATATATGTGTATATGTATATATATGTGTATGTGTATATATGTATGTGTGTATATATGTGTGTATGTGTGTATATATATGTGTGTATATGTGAGTATATGTGTGTATATGTGAGTATATGTGTATATAAGAATAAGTTATTTCAGTAAATATTTTCTTCATTCATTGCTAAGGAATCCTAAACTAAAAGAATGTTAAGCCTGACACTACTTGATATACTAGTTAGGCCCTCCACCTATTGTCTTAAGCTTTTGAGTTGGATTAAAATTTGACATGCTATCATAGCTGGTTTGGATGCAGAGCTGAGCTCATTTATGTTGTCTCCCATTGTGGTCTCTGGCCCACCTGCACAAGGACACACCTGCAGTGTCCCACATGTGTACGGAAAATACCTAAGTTCAATTTTTTTTGGGTTGGACTTTGGAGTCAAGTTTAACATGATATTAGAGTTTGTTCATTTTGGGCCTAGTAACCTGTCTGCCTTACCTCACTTCTTGATCCACGTGCATGGTCTATTCTTTTATTCAGCCTACAATAATGTTTGACATACTTTACAATAATACTAATTAACATCCACATGGCTCCCACCCCCCCTTCTCATGAATGCATAATTGTTAGGTAAAGGCATCCAATTAAAGATAAATAAAAAGTCCTCCTTCCGTCCCAAAATAAATGTCCCATTTTACTTGCATTTTTGTCTCGAAATAAGTGTCTTATTTCTTTTTTAGGAAGCTAGTTATGCATGTGTCCCTATAATAAACTAGTTCGTATCCCTTAAGTTTGTTACAACACATGTGCATGGAGATAAAAGAGGAAATATACAACATCAACTAACTTCTTCTCAATTTTTATCAAAATGGAAAGTATGACACTTATTTTGGGATGGAGGGAGTAGATGAGTATAAAAGAAAATCCTTGATAACTTGGATATGAGCACTAAAATATTTAACTGCAAAATATCCAACTTGGTCATACCGTATCTATAATGCGGAAAGATAGCTTTTTGTGGGGGAATATAACCTACAAACGAATTGACCAACTGTGAGAAAACATAGGAATATGAGTCTTAAAAATAATGATAATATGCATAAAAATTGCAAATGATGAGGAAGAATAGCATTAGTGATTGACAGAAACTGATATCAAAAGTATTTACTGGTAACTCTGGTATAGGAATTTTCTCATATATCTTTAACTGTAATGATGGAACCGCTGCTATTTCCATTTCTCTATCACCCACTTCATCAGTGTATAGCAAAATTAATTCTTGGAATGCTGGCTCCTAATTTGGAATGTCGTGGAAACAAAAAACAATATTAAATAGTATAATGGAATTTGACAATTTAGAATCAAAATGCATCGCTTAAGTCATGATCAATGAAGCAGAAGAGAGAACACAAATTTTGACATTCAGGTAAACATACATACGAAAGATCAAGAGTTTCAGCAAGTAAGAATACCTTGAGGACTGATTTTGAGAGAAGAATGGAAATGGAAGTTTTAATCATTTTCCACAAGTTATTTCCACAGAGTTTCCTGCTAGCAGGTCTCCATATATCACTAAGTGATATTCTCGATAAGAAAATTGGCCTGAGTGAACAATTTTTCAAATTTGGTCATTTCAAAAGATAACTGACTCTCCAATACCCTACTAAGTATATAGTTAAATACGCACTTCAAGACAATATGAAGATCAGATTAATAGTTCGTTGTTTTCAAATCAATCTTTATGGTCCAACTAATTCTTTCAATCTACCTCCTCTTCGATTCTCTACAAATATGTAATTTCAAAACAATTATTTTGATAATTTAATTATCTCTTTCATATAACAGAAATAGGCAAAGCTAAGTGATCTGAGAAACATATTCATGGAGGAGATACTATGGTTGGTACAAACCTTAAATAATGTTCAGAAGTGTTACTGTCACTGTCAAGCTGAAATGTTGTTTCTGGTGTAGGGGGTATTAGTCCAATCCGTGTAAGCAACTTCTTAAAGAGCCTTCCACGGGGTCCAGCAGATGACAGAAGCCCTTCATACCGACTTACTGCTCTCTGTGCCGCCAACCAAATAGGAAGGTCCCTGTCTGATAGTTGGTCCGCTCCAAGCAGATTGTTATATATTTCTTCATTACTAGAGTACAATTGCCGAAATGCAGAAAGTTCCTTAAGCCAAAGCTTCATTCTCTTATTCCAATTTTGTACTTCTTGTGTCTGACTAGCATTTTTCAAAGCCTGTCCTAAAGCAATAGAACAAAATATGTCAAACCCTATAACAGTATTTTTGTGCAGGAATATTTACTAAACAGCAGATGAACTTGTAAATGATATATATAGACTTGCACCCTAACCCCTGTTGAAGTGGGAGATAAAGTCCCACATTGGATATGTGAGTTACATATGTTCTAGTGAAACTCATAAGGTTGACATTTTAGTAGTGGAAACTCAAAATATATGTGTAGCTCAATTATAAAATTTATGGTTTTGATCTTAGCCCTGGCCCAAAGGTGGCCCGTTTATGTTGCATGCAAATGAACATGCCTACAGCAGCCCACGTGCGAAGAAAAAAAAACTGCATGTGAAAGGGAGTGCCGATTTAAAAAGCCCCCAATTGTGCACATGTCGAGCCCACTGATAAAGTAAGGCGGAGTGTTGAAGTGGGTGATACAAAAGTACATATTTTTCCCCATAAACTAAGTGGGAGAACAGGGTTCCACTTCCAAGCACCACTTAACATGAAATATCGTACCCTAATACTTCAAAACTTTAGAACTCATGACAAGAAACCTTGGAACTTATCAGGATAAAGTATTCCCTTCTGCAATAACAGCTCTTCACAAACCTAAACTTCACAACTAAATTGAGGTCCCCATTCTAGTTTATTTATTGGCTGGTTTGATACAAATCCTGTCAAGAAGCAATACTTCATTCTCCTTTTTCCTTCTTCCTATCCTAGTAATATTGGCTGTCATTTCCAAAAATCACTACATATTATGACCACAAATCCAGTTGGACTATTTCCCTGATTAGTAATTCTTTTATTTCAGACCGCAACAACGTCAATGCCCTTCAAATCAAATTCAACACAATAACATCCCAACTCCTCAAAAAATTCTAAGACTTTTAGACTAAAAAATGATCAAGACTTAAAGAGCCTAATAAATTAAAATTTCCTGATGTCCAGATTATAGTGGTTGCGTAACCAATCATGTTACTCCATTTTGCTCCATCTAGGAAATCTCTTCCTTTAAATTACACACCAGCATGCCCCTTGTCAACTTCTCAACACTCGTAAAGAAGCAAACTGTTCAAAAAACGGAGCTTGTTCAAATAAAAATGTAATATTCACTTCAGTTTATACATGCAGGCATCATGAAGAAATAAACACACAAGAGACTGAGCTAAGATGACACTCGCATTTAAGAAAAGCATTAACCTCATTTATCCACGTGCCAACTTTACCCAATGGTTTTGATATACTAGAAAAGATAATCTGCAGAAGTTTAGACTGTATGTAATCCAGTTTTTCAACAATTAGTAGACCCTTCTGCCTCTCTGTTGCATAACCTCGCCTGTATCAAGATGGTCCAATGTGAAGTTGAATAACTAACCAGCAATCTGAAAGGCAGACATGTATGAAATATGGCAACCCAAATGCAGAAATTGAACATACAATTTTACTTACTATTCATGTGTGGAGTCTAAAAAGTACAGTTAAACATTAGAGTTTGAACTTACTTTAGTCTTGAAGTCAAACCATCACATAACCCGGTCATATTCGCATAGCATCCCATAATTTTTCTTTAAAAAATTCCATGTTCAGATTATCAGCGGTAAAAGTGTAAATTCATGGGAGCTTCCTCAAAGTGTAAATTGATATGCCCCACCTTATACGCTTATTAGTTCTATTCTTTAGTGTAATCGCCGAACTTCAAAAGTCAATTGCAAAATTAGTAATTTAAGATCTTCACCTTGCTTGTCTGTCTTATGGTACATTTGATAGATTGTGAGTTGATATCACGAAGGAAAGAAAGTAAGCTTCCTGATATAAGGATGACTAAGATCACCTGAATATTATTGCATTGGACTCAGATGCTTTCTTCCAGTCAACATATATTGGCAAAGTAAGAAGATAATCTGTATTTAATGCAGATGTTAACATCAAATCTCGGGCTGATAATTCTTCAAACTGAGCATTGGAAAGGAGTTGCATGAAAGCACGCTGGAAACGGGTGGCAACAGCAACTCTACAAAAGAATGTAAAGAGGTAAAAAAAAATTACGTAAGGCAAGAACTGAACAATAAACATTAAAGGGTTCCACATTTTCAATATATTTATTACACCCAACTCTGATCCTTACAAGTAACAACTGACCCTCTCCTGGTAGTTCATATCAAAATAAACATCATTCTTCGTATCAGTTTCAGTAGTTAGCAGCCAAGCAGGGGAATTTCTAAAAAGCTGAAACAGGCTCTATTACAACTACAAGAGATATTTTAAGGAGTCCATCTCCTCAAATAAACATCATCCAGGCAACTGATGTGTTAAATTCGATCCAACCCAAAAGCTTAAGCTAATAGGTGGAGGGCCCAACGTGTATATCAAGTGGCAACAGACTTCACATTCTTTCAATATGGGATACGTTAACCCTCCACCTCACGTGCAGGCCGGATAACACACAATGGACCCTGCACGTGGACCAAGAAGGGAGGCAACAAAGAAGGGGCCCAAAAAGAACCAGCTTTGATACCACGTTAAACTTGATCCAACCCAAAAGCTTAAGTTGATAGGTGGAGGGCCCAATCTTCACATTCTTTCAATGTGGGATACGATAACATGATGTATGATAAGTGATATAATGCTAAATTTTCAGTGTCTGGAAAGTTTGTGACAAACCTCGATTCTCCATTAGAACATCTGGTATCATTTCTTGATGAAGAACTCAAGAGATTTCTCAACTGACTCAAATCAAGACTATAATTGAAGGGCAATGGCTTGTCTTCTTCAGTCACCTCCACCTCCCCATTCCTCTCCACATTGCCACTATCACTATACCCATCCCGGGAGGCAGAGTAAGATTTCTTCCCATTAATCACAACCTCCCCATCTAAACCACTCAAAACCTCACTGCCTGTCCCCTCACTCTCCATGGACTGACTAAGTGAATAATCAGCCCGCATTTCCTCCAAAATGCTCTTGTGCTCAGCGTGCAGTATCGAGTCCAAGCACCTAGGCAATTCATCGAACACATGAAGTGCATACAAAAAACACAATTTCTCGCAACAAAAGAAAATTCTCGAAAATTAGCTTACGATGACAAAAGGTGAAATTGAGCGACATCAGCTTGTTGAGAGTCGAGCAACATCGTCGTGATCGCATCCAAGAGCTCAGCCTTGGAAACGGGTATGTATTTCTGCCTGGGCACCTCGACACCAGAGATCTCTTCATCGTCACCCTCGGCTCTCGGATCTTTGGCGCCGTGACGGAGGCTGTTCTGCGGCTGAGAGGCAGCGTCTGAATTGGGTAGTTCCAGCGATTTGGTGAAAGATAGATGGGGGAGTTGGGGTGTGGTGGTGGGAATGGTCCTGAGCGAGCAGCGAGGAGAGAGAGATGGTGAAGGAGATGAAGAAGAAGAGGCGGAGGTGAAGGTGGTGGTGAGGAAGTAACGCTGAGAAGCCAACATCACAACAGAATTTTGAAAATGTTGTTGGGTTGTCTCAGACTCACTGAGGCTGCAGCAGCAGCAGCAGCAGCAGCAACAAGCAGTAATGGTTTTGTTTGCGGGAAAGAAATAAACGGTTGGAATTGGAAGTCGTATTTCACAAACGTGGTTGGGAAGCTTTTGGATTTTCCTTCTTTTATTCTTTTATCCACTTCAAAACACTACATTTCTTGCTTAATTATATTTAAATAAATCCTTTTATTTTATAATTAAGTTTCAGACTGGTAAATGGTAACTATATTATATATAAAATGAGCAAAAATGAAATTTCTTACTTTAAATATCCATATTACGTGCTCAGTCATTTCAACTCAAGAGAATTTGTGGGATCTGGAGAGAGAGGAAAGAGTTTTAGTCAAGAATTAATTCGTTTACACTAAGTCACCAATGAAATTGCAAGACCTCATTAACTAAACAATGAATCAGCAGGATCGCTTCATTCTCATAAATTCATTAGGAAAAAGTATGAATGAAATTTAATGAAATGTCATCTTCTCATTAAATTGGCTTAGGGTGAACCAAATTTATTTTACTCCCATTTTTTTTCTTATATATATATTGAGGAGTCTAAGGCAAATTAATTTTGGCTTAGACTAAGCCATTATTGAGGTGATGACACATCATTAAGAAACTTGGATCCGGGCGGGTCGCTCTGCTCTCACCAATTCACTTGGGTGAGTATAAATGAAATTTAATGAGGTGTCAACACCTCATTGGTTTGGCTTAGACATTAGCTTAAATTAGTTAACTTAAATATATATATATATAT
>JAYMTF010002518.1:0-17924 GCA_036897485.1 Pelargonium nanum | reverse complement strand
GATTTAGTCGGTCAAGCAATTAAAAAATGCGATAACCTATTTATTCTAGAGAAATACAATCAAATTTATTTTTCATAATAATGATTAGTTAACATTAATAAATTATTTAGTGCGAAAACCCGAGCAAAGCTGGGTACCAAAACTAGTATAACATAATTTTTCATGATATAACTAATTTTTTCTATAAAATAAAATGACACTAATTTTGAGACAAAAGACAATCAATAATTATTTTAGGACAAAGTGGATACATTACAAATTCCTTGAAAATGAAAAAGTAAGAGGGTAGATTATTTGGCGACAAAAATACTAAAAATAAAAAATAACTCATTTTTAAAAAGTGTAGTATATGATATTCTTCTTATTGGTCTACAATGGTTTCTAGAACAAACTAATTCTTGGAAATGTTATGCTAGCAGTTAGCACTCAAAACCCCATAACTCAAGTCAATATTTGGTAGTCATCTTTATATTGTGCTTCTAAATATGATTAGAAAAGAAAAAAATTGAGAAGTTAAAACTTGGTTGGAAGACAAGTCCACATCAAAACCCAATGATCGATCACCACCGACTTGGCCTAAGAAGCTGTACTTTAATTCATAACTCATTAGTGTACTCTCCATATCTTGAGGCCTCCACTTGTCACTCCTCCCTTTTTTATTCCGTTTTATTTACGTACCGTTTGGCCACCTACGTAGCCTCCTCCTCCAAACACAACCTTAAGTGCGTATCTATATAATACATTTCCTTTCAAATCCAATTTTATTTATCAGGCCGTTTGCGTACCAGAAGCGTAAACCTTCCACGTCGGCAGATGCTCACATGCCCATTTGCCCACAAATTTGTTATGCCCATTTAATATTAAATTAATAAAACAACATATTACTATTATTATTATTTTTTGAAATACAAAAACTAATACTTAAAAAAATCAACCCATCCGGACAAACCTGACAATAGACAGAAAAACTTAACTAACTCGTGGGCTATTCAGTTCGCACACTAACTCGAAAATAAAATATTGACGCTATCAAACTGAGCTACAATGACTAAAGCGTCTTGAATAATAAAACTGAAGGCATTGAAATTGTCCCTCATCAACTTAAATAATGAAGTTGAAGACACTTAATTTCTCTCCTACAGTCTGAAAAACACAAACAGCACAACGATAGCACTTGAAGTTCAAAACGACTACGTGAAGGATTTTTCCAACCGCCACTCGCCACCATAGAGTATGCAATCTGGTTCAGCAACAAGTTCGAAAGTTGGTATAATTCTAAAATTAAAAATAATTTGTTTTACAAGCATATTACCTTATTTATGAGAAAATATGGAGGAGGGGAGGAGAGGGAGAGAGAAAGACGGGAGCGATGGATTGTGTCGGCCAGAAATGGATTTATCTTAAAGGAAGATCAACGTGGCGGCCGTGCCCTGACGACAGACTAGCAGCCAATGCTTCTCTCTCTCTCCTCCATCTTATTATTTTTATTATTAATATTAATATTATTGCCTCTCTTCTCTCCATTAATAAACCCACTTCTTTATCTCTCTTTCTTTATATACACACAGACTTACAAAAAAATAAAATGTTTTATATATAAATACATCTCAGCAACATGGCTTCTGAGGCTGGTGGTTTCTGGGATTCTTGATCAAGAACCTCCCTCTGTTCACACACATACGCTTCTTCTTGTTCTTGATTCTTGATATATAATCAATAAAGATTAGATATATCAAGAAACCATGATGATGGATCTTGGAGATTGTTGTTCGACTTCTTCTACAAGTAGCAACACCACCACGAGCAGTAGGGTCACAGAGAATAATAAACAGCAGCGGAAGCAGAGGCAGCAGCAGCAAGAGAAGCCGTACAGAGGAATAAGGATGAGAAAGTGGGGCAAATGGGTGGCCGAGATTCGCGAGCCCAACAAGAGGTCTCGGATATGGCTGGGCTCCTACACCACCCCCATCGCCGCCGCCCGAGCCTACGACACCGCCGTCTTCTACCTCCGGGGACCCTCCGCCCGCCTCAACTTCCCCGACCTTGTCTTCCAAGACGACAACGCCCTCGGCCACGACATGTCCGCCGCCTCCATTCGCAAGAAGGCCACCGAGGTCGGCGCCAGAGTCGACGCCCTCCAAACCGCCGTCCATGCTTCATCGTCGCCTCAATCCATTTCTTTGACGAAAAGCATGAACAAACCCGATTTAAACGAATATCCGAACCCGGAAAATTCCGACGAAGATGATGATCAATGAAGAAACTAATAGCTATGTGCAAAGTGAGGTTAATGATCAGAAAGCAAAATATTTCTGATTTGAGTAATATACAGTTGTTGATAATTGATGATTAGCGAATATAGATATTTTATTTTCTTTCTAGTCAAGTTTATTTTTGGTTGATTTATTGTACTTTGTGTTTGTATAATTAGAGTTAAGGAATTGTTGAGCAATGAACAAAGATGGTTAAATTCAGAAATTATAATAGATGTGCAGATAAGGAAAGGGGATAAGGCAAGAAACAAGAACCGTTGCTCATGCGATGACACAGTTTAGTGTTGGGTTTGTATATATGTGTGGACACCACAAAAGCAGAGCAATGAAACAGGAGAGATAGAGATAATAGTGGTCCTCACTCCTCAAGTAGTTGTCAACTTGTCACCTTCATGGAATGGTGGAAGCTTACGAAAGCTAATGAGTTTTATTTTTGGTAGAAGAAGGTGATGGCTCATTCAAGGAGGGCGGTGAGTTCTTCTCCATGACAACATGCCTGTTATCATCCATATATTCAAGGTGTCATCCAGCCGAATCAAGTTAAAAATTGTCGATACTTATTTGATTTAGCTCAATCTTAAACCAGCTTATACTTATAATTAACGACTCAAGTTCGACTCAATAAAATGAGTCGACCTCGACTGAACTAATTAACACTATTTTATATTGATATAATTTAAATTAAAGAACTAGCATATGTCATATTATATGTCTCACATAGTACATTTTGTATTACATTATCACTTGAAATACATTGTTACAAATATAAAACCAAACGACTTAATCATAAAATAATTATTATAACAAGTTTTGTTATATTTTAACGGAGAAAAAGATCATATGACAAGCAATCCTAAAATATGATATAGGTTTAGGTTAAAATAGATATCCAAAAATTAATTTAAAATAATATATATTAATTAGAAAACAATAAACGGATTAAACTTGCTAGTTTACGAGCATATTGAGCCATATAAAAACTTGTCTCGTTTGTTGAACCAGCCTAAATCTAGGCTCGAGCTCGATTATAACGAATTTGATCTTGATATCTAACGAGTTGACTTCAAGCGACTAGTTAAGAACACTGCTCATTAGAGTTTTAAATATATATATATACCCATGGGGAGGGTAGGCAATATTTTGATATCGTTTTCATGGGGTTCTAGCTAGTGTTTAGATTGATTTATTGGATATATGTTGGTTGCGTTGTCGAGTGCTCGTGATCTGTATGGGACCATTTTATTATGTTCTTTCTTTTTCTTTTCCTTTTCCAGTTTCAAGATGGTTACTGTTTTGTGGTGGCTTGTTTCTACCAGAATTATATGCGGCTGCCAAACTGTCCCCAACAAAAAGTTGATCTCTTTTATTTCATATTTGTATTTATATTTTATTATAGAAACCAGACAGTTTTTTTCTCTAATAAATGTATGGTATTATTTTAGTTGGAATTATTGCGTATATATTGCAGTACAGTGCATGAACATATGGATATGTTGCTGGAAGTTTGAAGTTTTGTTCACGTATTTATCTCTGTGGCAGCTGCTGCATGTATTAGATTCTTAATGCCCAATGTGTAGATTCTCTATGATCCGAACTGCATGGCTGGCTTGCATTTTCATGCAATTATCATATTGATTAACTTATAATAATATCATTAGTTTATTGAAACCTTTTCTTTTCTGCTAAATGATGTTTTCATTGGCTACAAATAAGTAAAGTATGTGTAGTGCAATAATTTAACCAAAACCTACTCGATCTGCTGAAATTGTTAGATGCATATGGACCCATAAGGCCATAACCTTTTGGAGCTTATAATATACCATTTACAAATATATGAAGCTCCAAAGTTGGTTGGTTTTAGGTAAAGTTCCTAAAAAATTCTGATTTTTAAAACAGGTTTCACGGTACAATAAGGAGATCTAATTATGCACATCGAGAACTTTTAATCTCTATATAAAATTGTCACTTGCGATGCGTGGTTCGGATCCCTCAAAATAGTCTTATCTCATGTCCGAGGTGGATTTTCAAACACATACGTACTCGAGTCTCCTGCTAACAGTGTGCTACCCTCGTATAGACTCTAGAAATTCATGAGCAAGGATCCCACCATGAAGCTCCAACTTCCATAACCCAAGACTTGTGGTTCTTCAAGACTCTAGACAAGCTCCAATTTATTGGTTGAGCTTCATTGTCTTGGCGATGGCTTAACTTTATCGGCATTTTAGAAGTTGATTCGCTTGATGTTTGTAATCTATTCTACTAACTGTATATTATCACCCTTGTTAAACAATTATTGGTGACAATAAGGACACGCATTCATTTCAGCTAAATTAATTAAGTAGGAGACATACTCATAAATTAGAGATAAAATATCAATTTTATGTGAAAATGACTACACAAATAGTTTTATTTTGTGTTAGTGACCAATTTTATTTATGATATAGACAGTACTTATCAGGAAGACATGAACGAAAGAATCTTATCTACCTATATATACGTTCTGGGAATGGCTAGCTCATTGTTATATGGGTGGCCAATAACATGCCACCTTAGCTTTACTGTAATTGGTCTTTACGTGGCAGCTAGTAATCCACTGTTAAAATAAATGGATAATTAGTGTGCACTCTAATGATACAATTAATTCTTTGTGTCTAAAGTTTATAAACAGATGTCAAAAGAGGTGTTAGGAGGGGGATGAAACCTCAAATGAAAGACAATTTGACCCTTTCTTGGATGATTGTTGGGAATGAAACTTTAACAGTGTCAAGAAGAGAACTTTATCATCATCTGTTACACAAAAGTACCGAACCTGCTTAGAGGTCCTTGATGTTAAAATATTGTGCGTTATGTAATGAAGCTTATTAGTCAAATATGAAAGTTCGATCGGATCAACGGTTTTCTTATTTTGTCCCCAAAACTTTACTATAACATTAAAAACTCATTTAGTTGAGCTCTAATCAATAAATGGAGAAGCTTACAAGACCATTTCCAACAACATTGATGACGGAAAATATGATTCGTGTTAGCTTGTTGTCTTGTTGATAAGGGAATATATACGAGAGCATCAACTAGAGAGCATTTTAAGTCATTTGTCATCACCATTTGACTACTCACTTCTCAAATCAGACATGTAAAGTGTCCACGTGTTGTATACGGGCCTATGGGCTTTATTCATATTCTCATTTGGATAGAGTAAAGTGGGCCTCTCAAGCCAGCCCATATAACACTACAACCATGAAAGTAAGGTGCCAATGAGCCCATCTATCGAAAATTCTATGTCATTGCCATACTTGTGTTCCTTTATATTGATTACCATAAACAAATGATTATTCACTTGTCAGTGCTTGAAAGCAAAGAATTAGAAAAAGAAGAAGAAGAAGACAAAAGAAAAGTTTTTTTTGACAAGAGTCAAAATTTTACTCTTGAGTTTGTGCAAAGCAAAAACAATAAAGTGGGGTTAAAATTAAAAATTTAAAAGAAAGGGGGTTGAAAATGAAAAGTAAATAAAGGAGATAATGTAAAGGAAAAGGAAAGTTTGTATTGGGAGGATATAAAAATGTTGTGCAGTGCCATCAATTCAATTCACCTAATTGTGTTTGGACTGTCATCCATTTACTCTCCAATGTTTTGCTCCCATTTTGCCTTACACAAGTGACAATTTTCTAACCATGCTTCTTTTCTCTCACTTTCTCGAGAAAATAAAGCAAGAAGGTAAAGGAGAAAAGGGAAATTACAGTGCTGTACATATATAAAGTCATGTGCTAATGATCGATGCCTCTGTATCCTCATTCACTTTATTTTGATATAATGGACTGTTACCATTACCAAGTATATATTCATCAATTTCAAGCTACTAGAATAGAGAAACATGAAGTCATTTGCGAAAGTGGTTGGCGAAGAAAGAACTTCACCTTATTCTCTATCCTACATAATTAGAGTTGGCAATTTGAGTCATAGCACGCGACACGACACGAACACGACAAGAAATAAACGTGTTTGGGTTCAAAAAAGTTTTAATCTTGTCGGAATCGTGTTGGGCCATCCAACACGAATAATAATCGTGCTGGGTTCGTGTTCAACCCATTAAACACGCACGGCCCGATTGGCACGCACGACACGACACGAATAATGATACAAAGTAATTTTAAGTAAGATATAGCCTATGTGATATGAGATTATGTAATATTTATGTGTTTGTTAACATAAAAAGATATGTACATATTATCATTTTTTTTTAGCTCAGTACATATTATCATTAAATGTGTTGAATATGTTAAATTTGTGAATCTATTCGTGTCGGGTCGTGTCGTGCTAAACGTGTTGTGTTGTGCTAAATGTGTCAACTCCGACCCATTCGCTTAAACGTGTTACACGTGTCGTGTCAACACGGCCCATTTAGTTATCGTGTTAAACGTGTCGTGCTCGTGTTTAGTGTTCATAACCGTGTCGTGTTCGTGTCGGGTCGTGCAGAACACGAAAATTTTCAGCACGACACGCACGCACGAAATGTCAGCTATATACATAATGTATGCTACTTTCTTCATATTTTGTGATAAAAAAGTTTACATCAATCATCATAATCGATTTGTGTTTTCAAGAATTGCAATAACATTTTGCTCACAAATATCCGCTCGAGTTTGTTATAATAGTTTCATGTAATTCAGTAATCAAATTTCAAAACTAAAATATTTAGGATTTTTATTTTAGACACTTACAAATGAGTCCATCATACGATAATTTGATAGCATAGCAATTGATGCTACTAAATAAACTATAAGTTGAGCCGGCCAATACAAATTCAACATAAGTCCCGAAATAGTCGGACAATATCATATTGACCAACATATATACTAGCATGCTAGTTGGGACATGGCCATGCGTTGCAGTGCCATCCTGTTACCGAGGCGTCCCGTCTCAACTCCCTAAGATTGTCATGTCTCAAAGAGAACAACACCAAATTAAGAGTTTGGACAGGGTCGCGGGCTGTAGAGGTATTTCAGTCAGCAACGAGGCGCCTCGCCTTTACCTCTTAGCTAAGATTGTCACGCCCCAAGAAAAAAAAAACTCCGGAGAGTTGAGGCATAGTTATTTGTTGTTGTTGTGATACGTACATTAGTGTGTCGCTTACAATTGCCGCAATACAGATTTGTACTACAACCCTGCATCTCTAGCTATTACCAATGTGTAGATCTTTACCCTCTCCGTCCTCCTTGTCACATTAGGGCTCATCCGATTTTTTATTCCCGAAATTTTACTGGCAAGAGTCAGAATTACTCAAGGACCAAATCGTCCATGACTGTCCCATCTAAGGTGGGTCATGCACATGCCAACTAGATTAAACTAAAGGAATGTCGCGCTGAAACGACAAACACATTACAAGAATAGTTAGACTAGTAATATGCCAAACAAGCAAGTGCAAATCCGAACCCGAGACACAATTGGACACCTAAAAACGAAATGCCCAAAGGACAAGTCCATGGTCCACTCCGAACCTATCGACCTCATCGATCAATCACACAACGATACATAATCGACTATATTTTTTTTGTGGAGGAAACGATACATCATTGACCTTTATTTTTTTAAATATAAACTAAAAAGTATAAACACCAACTTTTGGTAAGAGATAGGATCATTAATTGCATTCAATGATTTCTCACTCTACTTTTTCGTCTATAACTCTTTCTAGTTCTTGGTATGATTCGGATTTTCAATAGAGATTTTCTCTCATGCTCGAATTAGTTTGCAGATATACACAATCAAGTATTTCGCTTGACGGTGTGCTTTCTTTACATAGATTCCAAATACCTGAACAAAAAACAAATTATAATGTACTACTTTCAACTATGAGTAAAACTGCCGCGTTAATAATAATTAAGAACAAAAAAATAACATTGGAGCGTCAAAATAAATTAACAACTTTCAATACTTACCAGTTACCACTTATTAGTGGATGTTCGATTGAGCACAAAACACTTTGATTACTTAAGCATGTGGTTTTGATTTGGAGTCCATGAACATGAATGTATTAAGAGGTTACATTTTCATTGCTAATAATGGGTACGATCCAAATCCAATATTCGGAATTGGCAAATGAGGGTCCATGAACACGTGCAAATGATGACAATTGTGTTAAAATTATGATGGATTCGCACCGCATCTTCCACTGTGTGGGATCCACACAGGGCTTATTATGCGACCCAACCCAATACCACTTTTTCTTTGACCGACATACAATCATTTTAATCACTATCCATTCAAAATCTTAATTATAACTCAAAATTATCAATTAGACAGTACTAGCAGTACGAATTGTTTTGATCGTCCACCCAAAATGACAACATTCTTTGCCATTTTTATTCAATCACAATCACAAAATCAATCAGATCATCTCAATAGTATTCACCAATCAAAATTCTTATTTTCTGTAAGTAGAACCAAAATAACAGATATATGAATTGCTCCTTTTTATTCTCTTTGAGCAGCAATGGCGGAACCCACAAAAAATCATTCCCCGTTTCTACATTACATATGAGATCCGCCCCATTGTAGTACTTTTGGTTTGATTAAATGTTCAAATAAGTACATATATATATATTGATCTAGTATACATATATTAGTATTTTGTTTAATGGAGCCGTTACATCCAAATATGTCAATTTCATTGCTAAGATATGCTTACGTGTTAGTTGTCTAGTTGAGGTGGCTTCGTAGCAGCTTATGCGTCGTTAAATGTTATAATATTATATTATTGAGTTCGTATGACAATATGTGATTGAATCCACTTTTAAAGTATTTTGATGTTATGTCAAGTCTTTATTGGGTCAGTGATACAATTTTTCTTTTGTCACCCATCTTAGAGTGGTGCATGCAACCCATGCACATATACGGGTGTTGTACAGTAAATTATAGAAAACATCTCGTATTTAATATTGTAGTTGATTGAATATAACACACGAAACTGTACCAAACGATACTTTACAAGTGCAGTGTGATCAGTGCCGGACCCACTAAGTGAAATGGGGCTAACTTGACCCCATGTTTTATGGAAAAAACTGTATTTTATAGCTATATTTAGTGGTAAATTTTTTTACAGCAAGTTGACACCCCAAAATAAGTTCAAAATTTTATTTTTGACCCCACATACTAAAATTTCTAGGTCCGCCCCGTGAGTGTGATCATTATATATCTTATTAACATAACATGATCTTGTACCAAATGATATTTTCATTACACTCTCTATCATCATAGTGCTCGGCGTTGGAATTATGAAGTCTGGCAAATGAAAGGAAAAGGCCGAATTTGTTTTTGACGATTGGAGACACTAAAAGCTGAAGAAAAAATGCACAAAAGACTTAAAAAATTATGCAGAGTAGTTGAACAAGTTCAAGAAGTGTAGATATAGAAACCTTATTATGGTTTCAGAAAAAAGAAAAAAAAGAAACCTTGTTATGGAGAAACTAACATATAAAACCGGAAAACAACATAACTTCAAAATACATGTCATAGTTTGATTCATATTCAAATGAATGCATATTATACTCTATTACAGTTGTTCTTCTGCTTATCATTTCATTCTACAGTAAAATAAAAAAATAACCTGGAAAAAGTTGATCAACTACTGTAAGAAGATGAGTAAATGATCATATCAACAATGGCATTGATTTATTTGGGTCGTGATTCTACGCATAAAGATATAAGCCAATTATGATATTGCCAATCATACCACTTAAGTGGTCGTGTGTTTACGCATTAACAAATAAAGCAAGAACACCCATATATGCTCTACTACCTTAGCTGCAGCTGGTAATTGCTTTATCTATTTTCTCAATTATATTAGGTACAAAATCATGAGTCCCTATCAAGTAATTATTCAAACAAAGTGTGATGCTATATTTGTAGATGATGGCAACTGAGAAAATTAGAGGAAACAAAAAAGAGAAGAGAGCTAGAAAAGAAAGAAGAAAAAGAGGTAGTAGTATTACGGCACACACGGGCTCATCTTAACTTTATCATCAAATCAAAATGTATTTATAATTGTCAACACAAACATGATTATAGCACCCATTAATGTCACATTGAGTGACACCTGCCCAATCATGATCACACATGTGTTTTTCCTTTTCCAGGTTACACATATGCGCATCAATCACCATGCAATTACCTAATATTTGACTATTTTTATTCAAAATAATATCTTCTCACTAATATTATAACAGCTGTCTTTACGCATACCGAATAACAAACATTTTTGCATATGCTCTCACAATTTTCACTCAGTTGGACCAACTTAAACGTGCATATGTAGCTAGAGGTTTAGTTCAAGTAGCTCACAAATTGACAGCTATAGACCAAGGCATGTTGGGTCAAACGGTTGATGTGCTTTGTATTTCCTTTGAGGTCTCAGGTTCGAGTCTCCTTGCCGACGGTATGAGGTGAGATTTATGGGATTAATAGGAGAACTAACAACTAACATTTATGGGTTTAAACTAGGGGTGAGATACACAGGCCGCGTAGGCCTGCTTGTCCCGTTGCTTATCAAATGGAGAAATAGTGTTGTATTATACTACTATATGCTAATGGTACATTATAGTTCAGTGGTATGAGAGTGAGTGAGTGTTATGCATGCGTAAATTCCGAAAGGCATATTTTACTGACAGTGGCATGCTAGCTTGACCGTCAGAGTACGTTCTTGCCACTGAAAAGCTACCCCATATATTCTCTTTTTTCTGTGAACAAAACTAAAATCAACCCAACATATATATATATATATATATTGGCACATGACCTTAGTTCAGTTTATATATGTATATATATATATATATATAATATTCTTCACATTTTGGAAGATGAAACCAAATTTGTAACTACATTATACATACATATATGTGAAGATTGTGTTTGCACCAATGAATATTATGAGCTGTTGAGCAAATTATTATACAGCTCTGAGCCATGCCATGCATAAAATTCCAAATATCACGCAGGAGTGAGCGGAACACTGTCAATGTCATTGGCAGTCAGGCTCTATTATTGTTTTACAAATTTCTTGAACTCATTGTCTCTGATTCACATTTCAAGCCAGAATACCAAACTTTAATTTTCAGATCTTGCTTACATATATACATCCACACCACATATGTATTAGTAAAAGATGAAAGCCTTTAGTTATTTTTTTTTTCTTTAATCAATATGGGGCCTTCCCTTTCCAACTTCTAGAATTCGTGCGCTTGTTTTTATGATATCAGAATAAAAACAGATTGGTCACTTTTTTGAAAAGAGAACAGAATAGCAAGGATAAAGGTATTGAAATTACAGCAAAAGGTTAGTTAAGGTAACAAATGGAGTAATTAATTAATGGCTATTGTTTATGTTGTGGTTAATTATTACGGAGTAATTAAGCTGCTGATGCCTTTTAACAGTGATCTGGACAGTCCAAAGAAAAGACAACACACCATGCACAGTATAAAGGAGAAACCTAAAGAAAATGCAACACATGCACAACACACACATGTGCAACAAAATGTTATACATACAAGAATTGGTATTTGAATTGTAACAATGATATTGAATATGAAATGGAGGGAGGTGCTAGACCCAAGATATTGACATATTGGCAAAAGGAGAAAGAAAGTAGTAGAGGTTGGTTGTCTTCTACTGTTTGGGAAATTGGAGCAACAGAAACAGTTCCTAAAGTAAAGGAAAAATGAGACTTGTGCATGTATATATATATTTCTGATATAAGTATAATTAAGTTCTCAGATATATTTGGTAATATGTTATTGATTTTTTCAACATTCTTTTCTACACCACCACTTGCAAAAAGTCATGACCACAATGCATGCATAATAATCATAAATGAAAATCCGTATCTTCAAAAAGAAAAGGAGTTTTCCAATTTCGAGTTTAGGGATTGGAGGAATCTTTTATTTTCTTATTTTTCATTCTCTCTTGAGTGTTGCTCTCACTTTAGAGTGAAAAAAGCACCGAAAAGCATAGACACCTTATGATGAAAGGAAGAAAAATAAACCAGATTTGACAGCCCAACACACTCACTCCCAATACCAGAAACACAAAAACAAATTCACAACTACATATCTTTCTTTTTTCTTGCTGGGAAATCCCAAGTCAACCTGGCCTCATCATTTGGTCTAATATTGGCTTTATCTTCTTCCTCTTCCAATAACTCCAAACCTCAGTATATATAATTAGGTCACTGAGTGAGTGAGTGGTGCAATATTGATCCTAGCTTAGCTCATGAGAAGCATGAAGGTGCATCAGTTGGCACGTGGATTAATGAGGTGGGAGCACGAACCTCCCTCCCAGCTCTCCCTAGGTTTCAAGCGCTTGCGCCCTCTTGCTCCCAAGCTTGTTCCCACCTCCTTGGAGGACCTCAAGAGCTTCATTAGACCCCAAAAACTTGCTTCCTCCGACGTCGCTAAAGATCCATCTCCTCCTCCTTCCAAGCCTCAGGTATATACAGATGTAAAGAACCAACTCAACTAAAAGCTTAAACTTATAATTCAAGACTCAATATTAGTTTTATATTCGAACATATATGCATGCATGATAGTGATACGAATCTTGAATGTTCATTTATATGTATATGCAGGTCGAGACGCATCCAGGGGGAACAAGGTGGAACCCAACGCAAGAACAGATAGGGATACTTGAGATGTTGTATAGGGGAGGAATGCGCACGCCCAACGCGCAGCAGATAGAGCAAATCACGGCTCAGCTGAGCAAGTTTGGGAAGATCGAAGGCAAGAATGTGTTTTATTGGTTTCAGAACCATAAGGCGCGAGAGAGGCAAAAGCAGAAGCGCAGCAGTGCTAGTCTAGGGTTTTCCCAGTATTCTCCTTCTCCAAGAAGCTCCGCATCTGAAGAGGAGAGTCCGTACAAGTACAAGAGGAAGTGCAGGAGCTGGGCGTTTGATTGGTTGGAGGAAGAGAGTAGGTCATGTTCATGGTCATGCAAAGATAAGGAGGATACAACTCTGGAGCTCTTCCCGTTACGCCCGGAAAGGCCGATGAAAGAGTTTGATTCCTTCAAATGTTGATTTGGTATTATCGTCATGTGTAGCAGCTTCAGGTTCGAGCCTCAATTGTTACGTTCGCTGATAAAAAAGTCATGTGTATTAGCTGCTAGTGCTAGCTAGCTTTTCTTATCTTTTTCACTTTTGGTTTCGTTTCGGGAAGGAACCAGTTTGACAAAGCTGTCTCGCTCACTGTACTCTCTCTAGCTCTCTACGTCTCTGTGCTAAGCATATTAATTGTTCTGACTTTGGAACCAAGAACCACTTCTCTTCTCTTTCTTGTTGTGAATTGTCTTGTGTTTTTTCTTGAACATGGTGCTCTGTATGTGTTGCATCGAAGCTTTTTTAGGTTAGCAGCTATAATATGGACACTGAAGTCCACGCACCTATAGCTACCTACATTCTTCAATCTCGTCAAATCTTTGTAATGTTACAAATTGGAAAAGGTGAAATTAATTAAACCTGATTCAATAATCAAACACAGTATATTATAGTAATAATAAATGGGATTATCAATCATCACTGATTATCAGCAAAGACTTTGATAAAGTGTAGTAGCTAATCTAGCACATCAAGAGAAGGCAGTATTTTCAATTTTGTCCAACTTTTTCTATGTAATGTGACGTTTTTCTAATAACAGCTATAATTTTGTAGGCCCCGCGGATCCACGAGTATGAGTAAAGAGGTAGGGAGGGAAAACGTAGGAAAACGAAAGTTTGAAATGGATAGCCAATTAGCACACTATCATTATTCATTAGAAGCTGTATATACATATTATAATGTGTTTTGATTGATACATAGACAGAGAGAATCTTATATATCATTAAGTTTTAGGCTTAAGCTAAACCATTAATAAGGTAATGATATATCATTAAAATGTTTGATTTTGACAAAGCATTTTACTCCAACAAACTAACTTAGGTGAGTACAAGTTAATTTTAATGTGGTGACAACACCTCATTAGTTTGACTTAGGTTGTGCCAAACTTTATTAGGCTTAGATACAGAGAGACCAACTTAAGCCAAAAAAAAGTTTGGGACGCATATATGTGTGAAATTTTAATGAGTTGTCAATATATATACCACAAATAATATTTTGGTAAGAAATTATTCACAATTACATGTTCATGTTCAAATATTTAAGAATAAATTTTGATTATCCGATCCCGAATTAGCATACAATACTACTAATTTAATTAAAAATTATCATATTGAGGAGGCTTAATATGAGGTCACGCGCTGCAGGCTGCAGCAATGTGCCTTGCCTGTACTCTCAAGACGAGACACCCTAAGGAACTTCCACAAAAGAGCTAAGGAAAATTGGTGTGTCTCAGCGGGATGTGATCATGCCACAACTCCCCAAGGCATATGCCTCATGTCTTCCACAAGGAAGCACACGAAGAGCTAAATGAGGGTCACATGGGGCCCTGGTCCTCTTGGTGGGTTTTCGCCCACTCTTTCTTGCATGTCATTTTTAAGACTTCTCCAACCTTATTTCTAAAGGTTTCTAAAGACAAGACGAGATCATGCAAGAACCATGTCATCTACCACATACTCATTAAATTTCGATTGCGTTCACATTTCTTGGGGTCGAAATTCCATAAGGCATATCGAGCCTCACCTCCACAATATTATTCTTGATCTTATCAAGCCACACTCTAATAAGTACTCTCAAGGTTACCCAAGAATGAGGCCAGCCAAGACAAGCTCACCTTAAGTAATGTCACCTAAACCAGGATTGAACTGAAATGTAGGATATCACTCAGAAGCAAATCAAATTTTACACGCCTCACACTCGGGATAGGTTTCAATGTAGCGTTGATTCTATAACACAATTAACTAGACAATCACACTAAAATAGTAGCCACCTCCACTACATCCTATAGAAAAAGTTGAGGCATTGAAGCCCGATTGAGTGCCCCAGAAGGGAACACCTCAAAAGCAAGCCACGAGTTCATGATAGGGCCCAAATATTTATTAAACAATCACGCATAGACATCGATTTGTAAGTATAAATATTTCCCCCTCTTATCTCATTTTTCACGTTATGAACTTCTCTTTGTAAAATTCTCGCTAAGTTGGTTTGTGGGATAGTGTTGAGTTGAGTTGATTGTGGGCTTGTGAATATTATGTTTTTATTTGGGCTTGTGTTTATAGGTTTGGTGAAAGGTATGTGGGCCGTGGGTGATCTCATGGGTTTTTGTCTTCGCAATTGAGCAATGAAGTAACAAAAGGCTTAAAAATGGTCCAAAATCGGTCTGGTCCAATCCAATAATTCTCAACACGTAGTCTGGACCAGTGCGCACAAGCAAAGCAAGTAACTCTCTTGTCGTCTGTTCCTTTATCGTCCTCTTCCTTTTGTCAGCTCAAATTCAAAGTTCAGAGAAATGTTTCAACTGTATCTCAAAGTTCTCGCACCCTTTTGAATTTCAATTTATTTGATAGTTACCTAGTGAGGAGAGGAGTAAGCTGTGCATCGCCATTGTTGGATTCTGCTCCTCTTCCAGGTATCATCCGTGGATAATAATTCATTTCCGTATATGCTTCTTCTTATTCGACATACGGTTACGTTCTGATTTAAAGGGACGATATTGCTGCCGCTGGACATTTTAGCATTAAATCTGTGACAATTTTCTCTGATATGCGACCATATTCCATGTTTGTAGCTGCTAAATTGTGTCACTTTGTATTACCGAGTAAAGGGTCTATTCTCTTTTCAGTCTATCAATCTTTCAGTGGTTCTTTCAGTTTTTTATGTGTAAGTGAAACCCAGAATCCTACATGTCATTGTGAGTGTGAGATTATTGACGGACTGTTTAGCTCTGATGATTATTTCTTGGCTAGTTTTAGTTTTTAGGTTTGCACACCAGAGTCTATGAGTAGTTTTCCTTGTCACTCACAGTTTAGTTTAAATTGGATTGTTTATGTTTAAGCATAGATATGTTTTGTGGTTGGGGGTTTCTTCTGTTTTGTCCCATAATTATGGGTTTGGCTGCTGAAATACTATAATGAAAAGGAAACATTTTGATTTACATTTCACAGCACATTATACATAATACATTATTTTATTTACTTACTTTTTTTGCGTAAGGAAACGGTTAATATTTGTACTTAATATTTTCAAGGGCACACAACTCTGAATTCCTTGTTAGGGATTGGTTATTTTTGCACCCTTTTAGGCTTCTAAAAAAGTTTTTTATGAAGGTAATTTATTTTTCAGTGATACTTGACTTGTGAAAATTTAGGGTATTGGAGCTTAATGCGTGATCTACTAGGCAGCTGTGTTTTTGACAAAGGATGAGCTGCATTCAAGTTACACACTGCAAGCCATGGCCAAGTATCCATGTCTCAAAAAGTTCTTTGTTGCCCAGAATGCCTTTCAAACTGTGCTCTTTACCAATCCATTATAATAAACTTGTTAGGAATCCATTGAAACTAAATGCCAACGTGTCTTTGTATTCACAGTGCTTGCATATATTGAAGTACCAACATTGTTCACCTGTTTGCTCATTTGGCGGCAAAGGACAGCCAGAACGTGAAATTGAGGTCAGGAGCCTTTCCTAAATCTTTCTATTTGTTGCATTCATTAATATAGATGATGGACCAAAGTGGAATGTCTATACTCTTTAAAAGCTGCTGTAACAAAATTGCATAGTAAAAGTTAAGAAGCTGTTCAGTATTGTGTGAAAAAGGCTGCAATTAGTGTTTATTGTAAGTATTTTGGCTATCTTTGATATAAGACTTGCCTTTTCTCATGAGTCAAGCTGTATTGTTAATAGGTAGGATGAGTTAAGAAATGAAGCTATCCGAGCAAATGTTGGGGTTGCTCCAATTGAAGATAAGATTAAGCGAAAATTGTCTAAGGTAGTTTTGACATGTACAAGGTAGGAGTTAGTTGGAAAGAAGGATGAGGGAATTTAGTTAGTAGAAACTAAAAGGACTTGAGGAGTAATGAATGAGTACGCAAATAATTAAATAAGGTTAATGATACCATTTTACATAACTTATTAATTTGTGTGAAACACAATAAAACGACACTTATTATGAAATGGAGGTAGTATGTTACTTAATATATAATGTATATATATATTTGGTGAACAATATAGTTCTAAATTGATAGCTTGCGACAACATAATAGCGAGAGAAAAAAACTAACACTTTCAATTGTTATAATGTACTTCCTCCGTCTCAAAAACAGTGTTTTCATTTCCATTTTGAAAAAATTCAAGAGAAGTTGGGTAGTATAATATCTTCCTTTGGCAAGAATGCTCACTCCATTCCGTTTTTCTCATGCTGACCAAACATAGCCTTAGTTTTCAATTAGGTATATTATTTAAAGTTGAACCATTTGTGTTTGTACTATGGTACAAATAAGTTCTTAGGTTGCATTGTAAATACAACAATTTGCTAAGGATATTTTTAATCTATGTAGCACGGATTCGGACACGCGATACGATTTGCGACGCGATTCGGACACGTGATTCACAATTTCTAAAATATATAGGATACGATTCGTTAGGACACATAATTTTTTATTTTTTATAAATATATTTTTTTATCCGATAATTACTTATATTAGAGTTCAAAAATTAAATTAAACATCATTACACACACAAA
>JAYMTF010002517.1:0-17934 GCA_036897485.1 Pelargonium nanum | reverse complement strand
TAATTGCGTAGATATAATTTTAGCAATTATTCTTAGCTGTCGCCTGAGTCCCTGAGTATCGATATTTGGACTCCTCAAGAGTCCTATACTACTTGTGCAAATCGGTATACTTGCCGAGAACGTGTCAATGACATGATGATGACATGACACATCAAAAACGGCTGCAATTATTTAGTTCAAGAAAATAGTGGAGTCTAAGAACTAAAATCATACTAAACTCAAAATTGAGACAAAAACAGAAAAAGTATCAGTTCAGGGAGACAAAGTCATTTAACAAAATAATTTGAATAAAACAATGGATAGTAATAAACTTTTTTCAAAACTTTACAATTAGATATCACTATCAGTCAGTCAAAGTAACCTGGTTATGTTGTTGTAGATCCAACCACACCTCCACCGAACATATTCATCTGTCCTTATACTCAAACTCTGGAATATATATGCATATCAAACCATGTCCATGTCCATGCCGGTGTGCCTGTAATTAACACCATGAAACCCCATATTGTTGTTCTCCCTAGTCCAGGGCTCGGCCACATCACCCCCTTATTCGAGCTTGCCAAGCGACTTGTCATCCACCATGGCTTCCGTGTCACTAATTTCCTCACTATCACCACCACCGAATCCTCGCCCGCCCAACACAATCTCCGCCGGACCTTCAACTCATCGACCTCCCATCTGTTGATGTTTCAGCTGTTGTCCCAACGGACACACCATTCCTTACTCATCTATGTCTCATTGTACAACACAGCCTCCTCAGCTTCCTCAAGACAGCCCTCCTTGACTTAAACAACCCAAAAGCTCTCATCAATGATTTGTTCTGCACTCAAGCTTTTGAGATTTGCAAAGATCTCTCCATACCTGTCTATTCCTTCTATACTGCATCTGCCACTTTCTTGGCTTTCTCCTTGCACCTTCCTCAACTAGACCGTGCGGTGGAGTGTGAATTTGTTGACCTTCCCGAGCCCATTTGGATTCCAGGTTGCTCGTCAGTTCGCATTGAAGACCTGCAAGATGACATTCGAAACAGGCAAATTGATGAGTATAAATGGAGCTTGTTTCTTGTTAGCCGGTTGCCAATGGCAACTGGGATTCTGGTCAACACTTGGGAGGATCTTGAACCAATCTCTATTCGAGCAATGACTGGGAATCCATTCTTTCAACAAATACCGACTCCGCCCATTTACCCAATTGGACCGGTGATCAAAGTGGCTGAACCAATTAGTGCCTCGGATAATGAATGTCTTGCATGGCTAAACAAGCAGCCACCGGATTTGGTTCTCTTAGTTTCACTAGGTAGTGGAGGAGCCTTGACTGGCGAACAGCTCATCGAGTTAGCATGGGGCTTAGAAATGAGCAAGCAAAGATTTGTCTGGGTGGTTCGTATGCCGAGCGATGCAAGTGCTTGTTCTACATTTTATAATGCGGGTAGTGATGCTAATGATCCGAAGGCGTATCTACCAGAAGGGTTTTTGAATAAGACCCGAGGAGTGGGATTGGTGGTTCCTTCATGGGCACCACAAGTGGCGGTGCTCAGTCACCCATCAACCGGAGCGTTTCTCTCCCATTGTGGATGGAACTCATCCTTGGAAGCTATGGCACATGGGGTGCCGATGATAGCATGGCCACTCTACGCAGAGCAGCGAATCAATGCCACAATGTTGGCAGAGGAGGTGGGCGTGGCAGCAAAACCAATGGCTGAACCAGGAAAGAGAATTGTTGAACGAAAAGAGATTGATAGGGTGGTCAGAATGATGATGGAAGGTGAAGAAGGAAAGATCATGAAGAATAGAGCTAACGAGCTCAAAGATAGTGCTGCCAAAGCTTTGCTTTATGGAGGATCGTCTCATGATTCGCTTTCTCGTGTGGCCAACAAGTGAAAGGTTGAGTCTAAAACTTAATGGTAAATAGAGTGATCAATAATACAGTGTGTGTTTAGTTTGTCTTGAATTGTCTGCTAGCACTATAACATGGGATACTAGAATGATAAGTTTCTGTTTCTGTTGTTATTCTTAATCCACAAGAGGTTGACAATCACATTGTAAAAAGTATGGGTTTATTTGGGAAGGAAAACACCCTTACATAACAGGACATTTAAATGAAAAGAATGGACATCATGCAAACTATGCTCATACTCTCACAAATCAAACATGACGTTAAGTCAACAATCTAAAAAAGATAGGGTGAGGAAAATGCTATTTCAACTAATATAACCCACAAGAAAGTAGCAAGCTAAAATGAAGTAGAGGATGGCAACATGGGTCAAGGGTGGCACAATCCTAGTAACTTATGTATGCAATTTTACCCCTACTTTTACAAACAAATTGTTTCTCTAAATTGAACCTCTATAATTTATGCATTAACATGAACACAAGCCAATGATTCAAATCTAGGGTGACCTACCTATAATGATTTCATCATGGTTTTAGATATACATAGTTTTAATACCCGAGGACAAGGTATATGCATTGTGTGATGAACGGATTGTTTTCTTCTTATGGCCCTAATGATGAACATAGAAATAGTGGTAAGCGGTAACCCTAGTTTGGAATTGACACAGTTAGCAAAACCTCCTGTATTGTTGATTACAAATAATACCAAATTACATACTATTACTATGTGATTCTAAACAACAAAACAACAACCAAAATTCAATATCACATAATTCACATTATATCCCACCACTTTTATAACCAATTATTTCTATTTATTGTTGAATCCAAAGTAACTCATCCTCATTTCCATTTATATCCCCATTCTTGTAGTGCTCAAAATTGAAAATAACCCCAACAGATTCCAATACAATGAAGATCACATATTGTAATTCTTCTCCTTTTTACATTAATGCAGAAAATTGTAACTACAAACCCACAAAATGGCTTCCTTTTCAATGCATAATTAGAAGATTTGCTGAGATTAGATTACTAATTACCCCATAAACAGAACGAAACTAACAGTAAACAAATCGAAGACATATATATATATAGTTACTTAGGGTTTCTCTGTTCTCAACAAATCTAGGTTTAGCCTCTACACCATAAAATAAAAAATAAAAAATAAAGAATAAAAAAAAAAACTTACCGATTGAGGTGAAGATTAGCAGAGAACACGCAACAAACAGAGAAGCTGAAGAGAGAGAGAGCAGTTTGTCGAGTTAGCTCAAATTTTGGGCCTTGTGGCGGCCCAGACTTAATTACTATTGGGCCATGAAAGCCCATTTAAGCCCATTCAGTGAGTCGTTATCTGTTAAACGAACGCAAGTACGTAACGGTTACATCACGGGACACACGCGATTCTGTGATGACGTGTGCGTGTCAATGTGGCACACTTATCAAGAAGAGGATTAACTTAGATACGGCACCGTTTGTCCCATCGCATTAAACGCTGTCGTTTGATCGTGTCGAGTTTGACTAATTCTCATCTCCTTCGCCTACCACCGTCTCTGTTCCGTCTCTCTGGCCGCATCTGCGACACCATGAATTCCAAAGCTTCGACGACCGTCGCTCCACCGGAAAAGCTTACGCCGTCACCGGCGTCCAGAGAAAGAGACTTCCTGAACCATCTAGAAGTCTACCTCTCGAAGCGCGATGGTGTCGACAAGCTCCTCAAGATCTCCAGATACGCCACCAAGATCATCCTGGCCTCCTCTCTCCTCCCCGAGTCCCAACCCCTGACCTCGCGGCTCAAATCGTTCGAGTCCAGCGTAGGTCTGAGCCGTAAAGCCTTCCGGCTCGGCAAATTCGTCCAGGACGTAAACGCACTGCGAAACTCGCACTTCCATTCCAATCAGACCCTAATTCTCTCCGCAATCGCATATGGCGGAGAGGGGCTGTACTTCTTCGTCGAGCAGTTCATATGGTTGGCGAAATCGGGCTTGATCGACGCCAAGCACTCGCGCGATCTGCAAAGGATCAGTGCTTGGGCCGAGTTCGTCGGGTACATCGGGAGTATCTGGTTGAAAATTAGGGATTTGAAGTTGATGGTTGAGGAAGAGAAGTGCTTGGACTCGAGCATTGAGATCGCGGTTTCGAGGGGGATTGGCTGTGCGGAGGAGAGAAAAAGGAAGATGAAGTTGGGGCAGAAGAAGCTGTTGAAAAAGCTGTCGATTCTGCAGGATTTGGCAGATGGGTTGATGGCGTTGGCGGATATTCGCGGCGGTGACGGGATCCTGTCGGCGCCGATGGTGGTGTCCTGCGCCGGAATGTTGTCGGCGTTGATTAGTACTCATAAGAATTGGGTGTCTTGCTGATTTGCATAAACGGTCATTTTCACACAAAAAAAGGTATATGCTTTTGGCCTTTTCTCGTGTAATTTTCTCATATTTTATCTGAATCCGTCATTCTGAAAATAAGTTCTGTACTGACTTGTTGCAAAATTGAAGTGAAGAGTGACAGAGCTCTCAACAGTGTTAGTGTAATGTAACATTCTTTTTAGAAATAAAATTATACTCAATGATGAACGTATATGTATAAATTAATTGTTTGATATGAACTTTTTTTCCTAAGAAATGAAGACTCTCTGATGGTTGCTTAACTGGCTTTTGATTCATTTCAGTGATGTGTGGGGTTGTTTCTTAGTTTCTTAGTTTCCGCACATAGTTGCGTAACTCATTAGTGAGCCTTAGTAACATTTGTATCTTTTTTGTAAATTCTTTAGAGGATTGATGGATTTTGTTTTTCTGAATTCGTGATGTTATGACTTCATGTTGCATCACACCGAGTTCATATATAACCATTCTTTACTTGAATGCGCTTATGCAAGTGTCTTTGTGAGATACCGAGGAATGAATTGTGCTATTTTTGGTTGGGTTTTAGCTGCGCCATTCTTGAGGTCTGCCTCAAAGTCATTTATGTCTGAGATTCCTTGAGAATCATTGATCAACTTATCCTTGTACATCATGATCAAAATGGGTGAGATTCCTACTCTTACTATTTGGATCAGAGTCCTGTAGGTACTTTCTGTCAATCTTCACATTATAGATTCTCGAGGGAAAACAGCATAACCCTCTAGGTCTAACTAAGTGTGGCTTCCGGAGTCTGCTTGTTTTCAACCTGAGTGCCTGAAGTTCAGGAATCTGGTCTGGCTATGTTTTGTAATTTAAATGTGTTGGACGAATTTGCTTTGCTTGCTTGCTTGCTCTGATTAGATAGACATCCTCTAAATGATTTTGCCATGTTTCCGTTTATAGTGTGCTAATTTCCTAACACTGATCTGGCATGTAATTACTTAAATCCATCTGCAGCCAAATTATTTATTTTGTGTTCACGCAGCCCATTCATGGGTAGCTGCATTTACAGTTTGGTTACTTTCCTGAAAGACCCTATTGTAGCAAGTAGTAAAGCTTGTTTATGCCCTCATTGTAGACATGCAGAGCCTGAGCTGTCAACGGTTGTGTGATATGATCAACGACAAGTCAACAAAGAAAATGTGATGAAATCGAGATACGAAGCCACAAACATTATTGATGATTCTACCATTTTAGGATTTTCTCTTTTGATGCCAGTGCCGGTGACTAACAGTGTCACTTGCTACTCTCATTTCTGGATAGACATGCCATATTTTCTTTGATTCAAGGTTCCCTGAATTTCCATTTCAACCATCTAGATGGGGTCATATTGTAGCATATTTGGAGTTCTTTGTGCACGTGCTTATAGGAAATACCAAAATAGTCCAACGTGTTCGCTGTTATCTTTCCATAGAGGATTCTGAAAATGCCAGAGTAGCTTGTTACTACTATTACAGGATGTGAAATTTTGCTATTTACTTTGGTTCCTGCATGGCCGCATATTTACTTTGGTTCACTCAATTGAATGATGCTGAGAAACTTCTGTCCCGAATCTCCAAAGTTTACTCCAAGCTCCTCCTTGAGTTTCTGATTACACTTTCTTTCTCCTGGACTCCCTTAGGCGGAATAAAACAGAAACAAATCTATGAAAGCATTTTAACATGGATCACTCTTAAAATGTCTTAATTAGTAGTTTAGTGAATATTTTTGACAACACAGAGTTATTGTCATGCTGCTAAGTTGAATGTGGTTCTACCTGTAAATCCACAGGCTCAGAGAATCAATATTGTCTAGAAAGAGATTTAACTCAAACATTGGAGAAAAGGAAAGACCTTATTTTATAGATTCATGGACAGAGAAAAGGTGGAAGATGAGCTCCTAGAGTAACAGAAGTAGTATTACCAAACAAGCTAAAAATATTTCTTACCAGAGTTGTATAAAAGTTAAACTCTGACACGAACTGTGGATGTATATGTGTCAATCAATCCAACTAAAAAAAATTTACAAAATCCAACAAAAAAATCATTTTTTTATAAAATTTTATTAGGGCGTTGACTATTTTTTAACAATTACTATTTGAAAAAAAATTTGCCTCCCAATTTTATTCATCTTTGGCAACCATAGTTATCTCTCTTTTTCAATTACTCCGACCCTCAAACTCCAATTGAAAAATAAAACATAAATAAAAAATATATATTCCTAGAGCCCTAACAATATCATCCATCAAAATTTATTGCAAATTAACCAAGTCTTGTTAATATCTCAATGTGATCTTAACTAGGATATCACCCATAAATATGGATATTGAATGAAATTCAATTAAGATTGTATATCCCCATCACAAAACACATCATTAATTTATTTTTTCATTAAAAAAATATAATTAACCAGTCTCATGACCTTATCAACAACTAGTCAACCACCGTAAAAATTTGTGGGTGAGAATTATGTAATATCCGGTAAGTTTTGTTGTTGACTGCATGCAAATTTTGTTGTGTTGTTGTTCGAGTAACTAATTGGCGTTCTTTGCATGCATTCTGGAAAATTCAATAATTCCCAATGTCTTTTCGTGTTTAGACTCATAGTTGTGCTAAAACACATACAAAACCATGAGGTCCCACCTACCTCATCAGAATCAGAACCATCACGATCCGACGGCTGAGATTATACTCCACCAATACGATCTGTCGTATTTTAAGGATTCACCGAGACGGTAAGAGGGACCGATCAAGCCACCACTTCTTCTCCTCCATCGTCATCGCTCAGATCCACAGCTCCACATTTTAATTCGCGCCATGCCCATCCCATAAAAATCTTCAATTTATCGTTTCCGATGGAGACCGAGCTCAAAGACATCAATTCCAAGCCGCCAGATAAAGCTCCGGCTCCGGCGGCGCCGCATCAGCCGCAGACCCAGCCCAACTCTGACGATGGCTCGAGCAAAGACGACCGGCCGCTTCTCAAGCCGGACCCACCCCCGGTCTCCTCCGAGACGATTCAGGAGCTCGAGAAGAAGTTCGCGGCGTACGTCCGGCACGACGTGTACGGCACCATGGGACGCGGCGAGCTGCCGCTGAAGGAGAAGGCGCTGCTAGGGCTCGCTCTCGTCACGCTCGTGCCGGTGCGCGTGGTGCTCACCATGACCATCCTGGTGTTCTATTACTTGATTTGCAAGATTTGTACGCTGCTCAAGGCGCCGAATCGGGACGAGGAGGTGGAGGGCGGCCAGGAGGATTACGCCCACATGGGCGGGTGGCGACGGGCCGTGATTGTGCAGTGTGGGAGGTTTCTCTCCAGAGCCATGTTGTTCGTGGTGGGGTTTTATTGGATTACCGAGACTTATCGGAATCCCAACAGCCAGGTACATGAACACAAGTTATTATGAACTGGGTTGCATTGAAATTGATATGAATTTTGATTTGTTGGATAAAGTCTTTGTTTTTACAGCTTTGAAGTTGTGGTTTTAGTGTGCTGACATTTGTTTTCATTTGTTGTTAGAGTGAGGGAAAAGTTGAATCTGAAGAGCAGGAGAGACCGGGGGTTATAGTTTCTAACCATGTGTCTTATGTGGATATTTTGTACCATATGTCTTCTTCCTTTCCTAGCTTTGTAGCTAAGGTTAGTTTAGCTACCCCTATTGAGAATTTGTTTTTGCTAAAAATGGCTTAAGCTGTTTCTGTTATGCTGACAAATTTCTGTTATTCCTTTTGTCAACTTCGATTTTGGATTTGATTGCTGAAGAGATCAGTGGCTAGACTTCCTCTTGTAGGTCTGATCAGGTCAGTTCACATTGTTTGGGGTTATATGGGTTCTTGAGGATGTGATTGTTCATGTACTTGCTGTATTTTTCAACATATTATACGTAGTGTTAACTGGAATGATTTTCTTAGCTATTGTTGTTACTTCTATTATGTGTAAATCTAATTCTTACCTCTGATTTTAAACCCATGATGTCTGCTGTGCTATTTCCTTTTGAGTAATAGATTAGTTTGAATGGTTGAGAACAGTCTTTTTTTCTGTTATTGTTTGTTTTTGACAGCAAGTGCTTAGGTTGCGTCTATGTCCAGCGGGAGTCCAAGTCTAACGACTTCAAAGGTGTTTCAGGTACCAAAATGATTGATACAATATGTTTCGTGTCATTATTTTCTGATGTGGTGCATGATTAAGCTAGTTTACGTAGTATTGTTTTTTTACTGAACGATTTATTAGTTGATGGGCCATGATGAAAATGTCATGCCCTTTGATATGGCTCAAACTGAACCTTGATTTACCACCTGTTGCTATGATACTACTATATCGCTATATGTTCATTACAACACAGATTGTAGGTGCAAACTCTTAAAAGAAATGTTTCTCCATATGTATTATAGTCTGATTAAAGGTTTAGAGAACTAGTATTTGGTTTTTGTTTTTATGAATTATATACAAGTATATACGAGGAAGACAAATAGTGAATATAAATAGATGGTGAAATTAGGTTATCATATCTTTGAATCGATATACATATACTTGATGTAAGCAAAAATATGAAGGCAAGCACATATATGAATGCAACTAATCAATATAACCACAAGTACTAAACCTTTATTTAGTAATGTTTTCCATGAAGGGCCTGTATGGTGTTGATTAGTGGAATTCACTTTCACGTCCTTTATTTTCTTCCATCTCTACATATATACCGTTTTTTTTCCCTGAGCTGATCACAAATTTACTTGAAACTTGTTATGGTGGAACCTTTGTCCTTTCTGCTATTTAGTTTATTACTGTTATAATAAATAATTGCCTACTAAAGATTTCTTGTTATATTTTCTAAAAAAACTAGAGCAGCTTCATTTTTTTTAAGATGATACTGCGAATTTAATTGTTTTTTTTTTCCTTTCTCATTTACTTGCAGCTGTCGTGACAGAAAGAGTTCAAGAAGCTCATCAGAATAAGTCTGCACCAATGATGATGCTTTTTCCAGGTCCTCTATTTTGTCCCATTAATGCATAATTGTCTGCTTAATATTTGCTTGACTCAGAGTATCTTCAGTAAGTGCATGGGTTTTTTCTTTTTTGAGTAATTTGTGTATTTAGTTGCGTTGCAAGAAGTATATCTAATTTAGGTGTAAGTTGTGCTAATAGTTGTAGAAGTATACCTTTGCTTATATTCTTCTGTAAATTGAAATTTTAGTGTTCTGTGCCCACAGAAGAAAGAAAAATGTCAGACACCTGTCTTCTGTCCCTTTTGCTCTTAAATGTCTCAACAGGGAGCAGAAAGGGAGAAGATAACCCCTATTCCTTCTTTCCGGGAATGTTTGTGATATTGTAGTAAATTTTATGGACTTGATGTTTCCCCTATGTCATCTAAACTCTAAAGTTGGTTTATCATTATATCAATAATCTTATTTACAGATATTATAAGCTGTTGGTTGTCTTCTATCTCGTTTTGGATTTGGTTGATCATAAAACTTGAATAGTTCTTTATAATAACTCAATCTGGTAGAATTAGTTTGCTAAAACGAATAATTAGGATACTATTTTTCTCTACTCCTGCCAAGTTTCACAGACTCGCTGGTAAAGATTGTAGGACTTCTAGGGCTAGCAAAACATTTTAGTCTTAGTGACCAAATGTACTTGTTTGCAGTCTTCGTGATCTTAAATGAATTACTTTAGTTGTTGATTGGATGAGTAAGTGGCAATACTTCTTTTGGAAGCTAGATGCATCAATCCTTGTTATGCACATAGTAGCTCACGTTACCTTTCAACAGCTGTTTAATTTGTCTTCAATATCTGTACAGAAGGTACGACTACAAATGGAGATTACCTTCTTCCATACAAGACAGGTGCATTCTTGGCAAAAGCTCCAGTGCTTCCAGTTATTTTAAGATATCCTTACAAGAGATTTAGTCCTGCCTGGGACACAATATCTGGGGTGAGATTTGTTGAGCAATTATGTTCTTTGTGTTCTTCAACAATGACAAATACTCTAAATGTCAGTTAACTTTATGTGTAATATCTATAACTTATTTTTAGTACCAATGATATTTTATCTATATGAAATCTTCTATATTGGTGTCATGGTATCTTCCTCATAGATAACCATGGTCTTAAAGTGCTATAGTTTGGTTATTGAATACCCACCTAAGGGGATAAGAGTTGTATATTAATGTATTTCATTTCTTTAGTTTATGCTTGGATCAGGAAACTGGGAAGTAGTAGTTTAGTGTTCTAGTACTGTTCAGAGTCTTCAGAGAAACTGTGTTGTTGCTTGTTCTTTTTTATTTTCCCTTTATTCTTTATCTTCTTTTCCAGGTGCGCCATGTGATTTTACTCTTATGTCAATTTGTAAACCACTTAGAGGTGACTCGGTTGCCAATTTACTACCCTTCAGAGCAAGAAAAAGATGATCCGAAACTATATGCTAGTAATGTCCGAAGGTTGATGGCTACTGAGGTATGATTTCCAAAGCACTCTACAAGTTATTCACATTTAGAGTTCCAGTCTGCTATCATTGATAAATTGTGAATTATGTAGTTTTCTTATTAGTAAAATATGGTATACCCTGTGACCTTCGTACCAAACTACCAATGCTCATTGTTGATTCTAGCACATCTCCCATGATTAAACGTATCACAAACTTCCTACCTTTAGTAAATACTTGTGCTGTAAACTTTTTTCCACTTACCAGTAATGCTCAAAACTTCTTAGTTTTCCCTTTATATGAAGGGCATGTTCTGTACTAGTTCCAGTTTGATCACCGGCCATTTAATCATGCTACAGATGTTTCTTTTGGTGCTTAGATTTCATTGCTCCTGTTTTTGCCTGCAGGGTAATTTGACACTGTCAGATATTGGGCTGCCTGAGAAGCGAATATATCATGCTGCTCTCAATGGTAATAATAGACTGCCTAGTGTTTTGCATCAGAAAGAGGATTGATAATTTCATGGCCTCGCTCCCAAATCATATGTAGCCTCGGTTGAGTTTCTTAGTTTCTATTGGTATTTCATAAATGCAAAGCCACAGCATGGGGTGGTTATCTCCCTCCCCCATTTACTCAATTAGACATTGGTGTGCCATTATTACCCTGTAATTTTCGTATTTATGAAAAAGTGTGGCCATTAATAAAGTGTTCAAATTTGCTGTTGGATTACTTTTGTGAAAGAAACCAATCTTAGAGCTTCCCTGGGCTCATTTATGTGATGCACATTGATTATTAAATACCCTGAAACCCGTTTTCAACAGAACTATGCATCTGTAAATCTGAAGCATCTCTTTCATGTTTATGCAGGTTAATTTTGCCAATGCTAATACGGATTCGTCGTCTGTATATTCTTTGTATGATTCTATTATTTACTGGGAAATTTTAATCATTATAGATCATGTGCAGAACTAGTATTATCATCAGTTGAAAATGTATTTAGTGAAATTTTGAAACATTTTTGTGGAGCTTTACTGGCATTGTCAAAGCTGGCCCTTGTGAGTTGTGATGTTTCCATATTTTGTTTAATGAAGATACCAGAAGATGAGTTTCATTTTTATGTGGCACAGGTTTCTTTCCTGTTTATTATATAATGCATCTCTAATTAAGTCAACAGCTTACAGGTTATGATCTTTTTCTTTTCTTGGTATTTGGTTCCCATGACCACTTGCATTTTTCTTGTTTGGACTGTCAAAAGTGCTTGTGGAACTTAAGGTAGTGGCGCAGTTGGCTACACATGTTGCGTGAGTGTACAGAGCGCTTGCGTTCGATTCCCGCTTAACACACCCCCGAGAAGAGTGATAAAACGTCTTAAAGGTGTCAACACAAGTTTACGGACCCGCTCAGGAACCTCGTAGTTTAAACCAAAAAAAAAAAGTGCTTGTGGAGTTCCCATTATACACAATGGCAAGTCTTGTTTTGTAAGGTCAATCAAAAACCCAAATAAGTTGTTCCACATTTACATGCAAAATTGGCTTGATGCAATTCTTTGGAGGAGAAGAATCAATGTGAAAAATGGTGCACCCCAATCTTAGTTACAAATACTCATCCATTGATCTGTTTCAGAACCTATATGAACACTGATAACATCTTGCAATAGCATTTGCAAGGCAATACATAGATTTGCAAGGCAATACATAAAATTGCTGGCCTACACAAATGATAAAAGAATATTTGCCAGAAACAGGTCAAGGGCATGACATACTCTTTGGATTGAAAGGTGGCACTACAATATTTGACCAATATGGCATCTCTGGCAAACAAGAATAAGCATCATTTGGGTTCTAACATTAGGAGATGACAAACTCACCAAGCAAACCTATGGGTCATCCTCCGGCTTCTGGCACCGTGGGACACTAGTTTGGACAAATTTCAAACACTCGCATGATAGTCGCCATATACATCCTAAACCAATTTCTAGCTCGGTTTCTCACCTTTCTTTCAAGGTGCCGTTGCTAGACTTCTTTAATTCCCATGGTGGTAAACACCCTCTCAGAGGCGACTGTAGAAGCAAAGAAGATGCTGATAACTGCTTCTGCCGCATTGAGATTGATGAAAGGCAACTAAAGGAACTTCTCAGCCTCGTCTTTTCACTCTCACATGGCTGACAATCAGAATCAGGGTCATGCCTTACAGCAGATATCCTGAGGGAATCAGGAAGAATGCAGTTGCAGACTGAGCCTATCAACAAACACAAGCAAAAACATTTAGGGCCTCTTGAGAAGCAAAATAAATGAGGTAAAACATTATTGTAGCACTGAGGTATTCTACAAGAGATGCACATTTATTATCAGGGAGATACTGTTTGTAACATTTGGAACCTAAGAGAATGACTTCAGCACAGACACAAAACTGAGCACAATGGGAAAAAAGGGTAGGAAAGAAAAGAACAGAAGAAAAATCCCTGATATTTTTTAACACGTACATTCAAGTAGTCACAACGGTTAATAATTTTACACTTAAAATGTAGCACCAAAGGAAAATGATCTGAATAACACACAGTTTGCTACGGATTTGAACTAAGTCAAAGAAAAGCAAGATAGTAACATTAGTTATAAACTAATAGCAATCAGCAACTACAAGTTAATTCCATCAGAAGGATGACCATCACTATGCTTTATGCGTCTATCCGAAAACATCCACAAGGACCACAACTATTATGAAAATTAGAGTTGCTTCTATATTCAGTTGGACAATGGGGCAAAAAAAATGTAATGAATGATTTACTATACAAATATTGCAATATGGTGAGAAAAGTTACCTAATTTTGCCAGTCGATTCACCCATTTTGGAATTGGCTTCCCAGTCAGCTTGTAACAAATGTCCCTACAGAAATGGTTGCAGTTCTTGACAATCAAGTGATATGTATCACCATTGTAGCTTGCAGAGTAGCGTTCCATGAATTCTCTAACCTGCCTCGGGTCCAAGCTTGTAGTCCCAATTAATATAGACTTCCTAAACTTGAAGCCGGGGCATTGCCGAGGTTCAACCTCAAAAACACCACTTGTGGGATAATCATGAGCTCCAAATGCATACTCTGCACCGTGAACTGCACGATGCACACAAATGTACCAGAAAATCTTATAATCACTTGAAAACTACGTAACAAATAAATAGTATATGACTAAGAGAGAGGTGCAGCACAATGACTCTGCATATGAAGAATCAAAAGAGTATCTCAGGCTTAATTAGAGCAATCACAGACATACATTACACACCAGAAAACAGATAGGCCAGTTAAGCATCATAATGTCCCATGTCCAAGAAAAATGCAATGTGCTAAATAATGAGGAATTAGTATGAAAAATGTAACCTTACCTTCGACACCAGAGTGAAAGATCCCAAAGCCTGCCCAGTAAAAGTAGCCATTCATAGGTGTCAAATCATATACATTAAGGTAAACTGGGGAATTGCCTGGACTGTGGGTAATTGACTTCGACTTAGAAAACACACAAAAACGGGTTGCTGATTTTCCTTTCAAATGAAGAGGCAAAATAGATTTCCATCCTTTCTTCAATCCCAATTTCATGTTTGCTCAATGATGAAACCAAAACTTGGTCAAAGCCTGCCCCCAATCTGCATATATAAGCAATTGCAACCACATTAGCTCATTAATACAAGCATTTTCATCAATTAAAACCCATATAAAAAAAAATGAAATGGCTAGAAAGCAACGCCTAATATTAGTCATGAAAAAACATCACTCATTATTAGAGCAGGTACTACTTACTTTTTGTAACCACAAGGTTCTAACTCAAAGCAATCGTCTATAGGGAAAAAACATTTAATTTCTTAGACATCAAGTTCAGCAATTTGTAATTATATCATATTAACACAGTTTAAGGGTTGTGAACATGCTCTTGATGTTTTGTCCTAGATCCATAAACACATGACTGAAGAAATCTGTTTCACTCTCTTTGGCTTCAAGTTTGGACTTGCTCTTTTGACAACATATGTACTCATAGTATAGTTGCCAGAATTTATTTCCAATTAAATTATGCTTCGATAGAGGACCAACTAAACTAAAACCTCAAAATGATAGTTGAAGGCCCAATATTAACTTTATACTCTAACAGCTTCCACATCTTGTCTCGAGTAACGTACAAGCATTACAAGACCGGCAGAATGTAAAGCAATTGACTTGTAGATGCCATCTTATCTCACTTTAGAGCTGACTTCCATGTATTATTGACAAAATAAATAAATGAAAGGAACTTTACCCCGCTAGGTGGCAAATATAATATGAAAAGACTAAGACATATACTATTTTTAGAGAAAATACTAACTCCAATATTGTTTTATGAGATATGCCTAAAGCTTAGCATGATTCAGATATTATTATCCAGATCAAAATAGAATTGAAACTCCAAATCGTCAAAAATATATAAGCATGGAACTATACTGAAGACTGTCAATTTGTTACAAACCTTTCAATATTACCATACTCATAGTCCACATTCAATCCTTAACTGAAACCTCTTCGTTTATTTACATATGACCACTTCAGCAATATAATTTAAAATCCATACCAACGTCAAATGGATCCTGCACCTTGGTAAGATTCGTGCTTCTTCATTATAGCTAGCTAAAACATACTCTACATTTCTATATCTCTTTATCAAAGATCTGTGTCGGTATGACACATTGATGACTAATAGTTGATGGTTTGGAAACAATCCTATAAACAATTCCAGAGATTCAAAATATTATTTCAAACTTTGATATTGGAGTATTAGCTCATACTACAGAGAGGAATGAACTAAAGTCAACACTAAGTGCATCCCATGTTCTCTTCAATTCAAAAGAAAGATAATCTACCCAATGCAAAATAGAATACAGAGAAAAGCTGTCACTTCAAAAAACATCTATGACATTAGTTGACTTTACCTTCAAATACTTAGTCTATAAACATAAAATTCAAGTCAGCTCATCAACAGGTTCTAATTACAGGAATATTGAGAAATCAGGACAAAACAACATTCTTAAACTGCGGGTTACAAAACCCAGCGGTTCATAAATTTAAACAATTAATCATTTCTACATGATCCCATATCATGCAGATCATTAATCTTCGAGCGAAGATGTATAGAATTATTTTATTTAGTAACTATTATCCAAAACCTTAACCATTTCACTTTTCACACAAGTGATGAATTAACAAAATTCCATAATCAGACAAACTAGACACACATCATCTGATAAACTGGGTTTGCAGCATTCTCTCACTAACACGAAAAACATAATCTTGAGCTGATGAAGAGAACAGGGTTCACTTCAGATTTCAAATTTTAGGAACATATTCTAGATCTTGTTGAAATTACTAGCAACAACAAAAGAAGATACACAAAATTAAAATGACCTTCCCTTCAGGAGCATCAGATCAGTTAACACAGAATACCATAGCTTTAGCAACTGTTTTTACACCAGCCAATTCAGGACAGGAAATTGCTCCATTTGGTTGCTGCTAAATCAAAGGAAAGAAGCAGAAACCATGAAATCTAACAAACACCCACTTTAAAGCTGAGACCATTGCAAGATTCCAAGGTCTCAGCTCTCCAATTTCTTGGCAAATAATCAGACCCAGAAGAAAATTACTCACAAAGATGCAAGAACAAAAGTACAAAACCAGAGAGCAAAGCAAGAACACAAACACAAAGAAAGAAAGAAAGAAAAAAGAGTTGAGAAGAGCAAGAAGAGGAACTCACAAATAGAGAGAAGGAGGGCATTAGAAAAATCCCAAGAAAATGAGCATCTGCAAAAGTCCACAATGGTTCAAAGAAGCAAGGCATGGGCATGGCGATGTGCAAAAACACTGGCTTCATTTCTGTTTTATACTTTTATTAACGTTCACAAGTGAAAATATAATAAACTAAAACGAGACCAGACAAATATAAAGAAAAAAGAAAGATATGCCCCAAGATTGGAAGTTAGAGCTTTTGGATAATTGCAGTCATGTTTAATTAGTTATTCTCATAATATGTTAATTCAAAATAGATATTTTTGTGCATTATTTGTTAGAGGATAAAATTATTATTGGACTTTCAACTGTCAATTTAAGTTTTTAGTTGAGTTGATTCTTTACCTTATTCATACATTAGATAAAATTTGATACAACCAAAAAAAATTGACCTACTTTGCAGCTCATACTCCAAAGATAAGTGATGGTACTAAAAAATCATATATGATTTGGCTAATACATTACCGACACGAGTACTCGAAAAACACTAGATACCACTCGGATTTTAACACTTTGAGTAAAGACTTGAGTCCTTTGAGGTGGGCCTAGAGTGAAAGGGAGACTATTAAAATTCTTCGGCAAGATTCGAAACGCTCGCCACATCAAGAAGATTCATACAAAAAAAATGACGGATCTAACAAGAATTAGATCGGACCCCGAACACTACAAGAGAAACAATGATCAGTTACGGGGCTAGTTACGAACACCAACCCGTCGTAGACCAGCTACGGCCTACGGAATAGTGACAGATTTTAACCGTAGTTGATCTGTGACAGACGTATTGACAGGGACCGTCGCAAAAATGGGCGGGGAAGTGTTGGCGGGATTTTTTTTGCGCCAAATATCACCGATGGATTCGTCGTCGCAAACCAACCCCATCGTAGATCTGTTGCATCCCACTTTATGTTGAGGCTGAGCGCCTCTTACTCCCATTTTTGCGACGGTCCCCGTCGATACGTCTGTCGCATATTTACAACGATATAAATCCGTCATTATTTCGTAGCTAATTTGCGACGAGTTGGTGTTCGTAGCTGACCCCATAGTTGATCATTGTACCTCTTGTAGTGCTCGTCGAAACATAAATCACTTGATTCATGCATATCTACTAACAAAACAAAAATCTATACTAACTACATGCTCAGCAAGAACAACCATCAACGGGGCAAGTGGCTTAAAGCGCTTGTTTCTCTTGAGGTCTCAGGTTCGAGCCTTGGACGCTTGCTTATTCAAAAAACATGCTTAGCAAGATTTAAAATATCACCCAGAATCAAGCCAAAGACATTGGTTTTATCATCCCCTTCACAGCTTCTACGACTTGAAGTGTATTAGAGTCCACCACAAAATAACTTCCAACAAGAGAAAACAAAACAAAACTTCTAACACGAGAAGATGTCGTGTCTGTCTCGTAACTCTTCTACGTGGCAGTCTGATGACACGGCAGGTGTTGGACTCT
>JAYMTF010002516.1:0-17935 GCA_036897485.1 Pelargonium nanum | reverse complement strand
TAATCTCCCGTAACCTGACTCTACCACGGAAAGCACATACCTTGAACTTCTTTCGTCCTTGCGAGCCTTCATTGAGAACCCGGACTGAACTCTGCCATAGCCGCACACTTCGATGATGACGCCGATGCCCTAAACCTACCGTTGTCGCCTCCCTAACAACCACTTGCCCGAACCCTAGCCGCCTCAATCGAAAACAATCATTGCCTCTTTAAATACCCTAATGACATTACTCTTATGCGAGAGACACGACCTCTACGATACGATAGCCCTAGCCGCCGACAAGGAGCCGCAGCCGCCAAGGAGCCACCGCCACCGCCTAGGTTTTCTCTCCAAGGAGCCACCGCGGCCTAAATAACTTAATTTGTCTCGAATTAATACAATATGTACATTATTTGAATATTATTTTCCAAAGGAAAATATTATTGGAATATTAATTCAAAATAAAATAAATAGTTTAGCCGTTTAGGGAACAAATGGGACATTTTCGAAAATATATTTCCGTAAATACTAAATAGTATATGCGGAGTAATTAATTTTCCAATTGCTGAGGGGTAATTTCGTAGATTCAAACAAACAGGAAATTGGGGCAAAATTGCATCCAATTCAAATCAGTTCAATACTTTCCCGCACAAAACCACCACACTCATCTTCCAGATACAGTTGGTCCTCATCACTCCTCACTTGTCAGTGTCGATCTGCTACCCAAAACCCTGGCCAATTCCTGCTCTCGAATCTAGCGCCCCCCCTGCTTTGCTCCTCCGATTCGATGGCTTCAAAGGACCACGACGACCACGGCTACACCGAAACCGATGAAGAAACCCTGGCCATGAAGAGGAAGCGGTCGCGCCGCGTGAGCTTCGCCGACCGGGAGATCACCTCCGTTCACATTTTCAACCGCGACGAGGATTACGAGACCCCGCCCGAGCCCAAGCCCAGCTCCGACTCCGCCAACCCCGATTTAGGGCTCGACAACCAAGTTTTCAGCTTCCTCAAGGACCTCGGCGACGACTCCAAGGACTCTTCGCCGAGTGAATCCTTATATGACGATGAGGAGGACGGCGTCGCCGCCAGGAAGTCCTTCTTGCGGCCGATGGAGTCGCCGTCTCCCGGAAGTAGCGCATTCGGCTCCGCCACTTCCATTGATGGTAAATTATTATTGTTATTATTATTTTTCTTTCTGTTCGTTAATTTTTGGAAGTCGTTTTTCAGTTCCACAGATTTATCATTTTTTTTCTATTTTTTTAAATTGCAGAAGACGATTTCTTCGGTCCTGTATCAGCTAATTTCATTAGGCTATCTGACTCTGCCGCCTCCGATGACAATCATGATGTTACAATGGATTCAACAGCATTTTCAATGCATTTTAGGAGTCTTGCAAGGTCGGAGTCCGGAGACCAGAAGACTCCGACTGGTATTTCCCTTGCCTTCGAGGAGAAAACACCAACTCAAAACATCACTTCAACTGGGCCAGGAAATTCCATGGTTCTGTCAAAGGCCAAGAAGTTATTTGCCCAAACTTCACTTCCTGTTGATAAAGTTAGTGGGGGTAAAGATTCAAATGACATGAGTCTAGTTGGAGTAAACCCACGTAGGTACGATTACGATGAACTTTCCCCCACACTTGCAGCACTTTTGGCAGAAGGTAGCAAGGATGGACAAGATGTCTCTGTTTCCAATATTTCAAAATTGAAGACATTGAACACTAGTACTCACGACATGGACGTTGACAGCATTTCTATATCTCCTAATGTAAGGAGTAAGGCAACAGATGATAGTATAACTGCTACTGGCACACTTACTGATGGTTGTGGTCCAGCTGCTGATTCCTTCATTGATCACCAAATTTCAACTCCTTCTCAACTTATCAGTGTAAGAACTTTATGTTATGGTTTCGGACTATTTGTTTTTCCAAGTGATCGCACCATTGTTTCACAGAACCAAAATGAATGATGGAAATTTGTTTACTTCATGCTATAAAAGTTGCATTATTTTCATTATGTCATATGCATCAATGCATTTTCATTTCGTTGTGACGTTGTGTTCAGTATGTTGATTTTTACATCTCTCCTAGTTTTCATCAGAAATATTTTTAAACTTACAAAATACAAAAGTAAATGTTTTAATGTGATGATATAGCGTACACTCTACAGCCATGACTGCACCATCTTATGGTCAGTGGAGTTATTGCAAAGCAAAATGCAAATTGTTTAGAATAGATATATGGATACTCCACGTATGTTTTCCTCTTTCTCCACATGCAAAGTTGCTCTAGCTGAAAGTTTGTTCTAATCATTAATCATTGGGGTGTTGAAACTTGAAACTCATAAACAGTAGTAAAGTCATGCTTTTATTATTTCTTTTGCAGGGAAGTAATGTGCTCACTAAAGACCCAACTGGAACTAGTGGATCAGAGTCTGAGTACCCTGCTATTACTAGTAGCACCCCATCCGATATGTGTAGTAAAGTTCTTCAGTTGGATATGCCCATGCAGCATGAATCAGAACATAAAACAGATCCTGTGAAAGAAAAATCCCCCACAGACAGAGCTTATCCTGATACTGATCTGAAGTCTGACCAACAGAATGGATCTCCATCAGTGGGCTCCATATCCTCGTCTGCTAGACAGCGACAAATATCATTGGACTCCAATTCATCCAGACATCATTCAGCTGTGACATCTTCCCCCAAACAGCCAAGTTTCTTTATAAGCAAGGAAAGCATAAAACATAGTGCTGCTGTGTTGAAAATTGAGCAAAGCGTTGGTAAGAGCAGAAGTTTTGAGTCTTCACCCTATTCTTCCATGCCTAAGGATGAAGTTGAGATAGCACAACTCAAACCATATGATTCCCCTTCTATAACTTGTCCATTTGATAATGTTTTGATAGAAAACAGCGAAGATCTCCATCATAATCGTTCAATTGCTTGTCTAAAAAATAATGTATCTAGCCTTGATCTAAAGGAGGGAGAGAGTTACAGTATGACAGACATGGACTATGATGGAGTTGTGACACCTGTAAACTCTAAGAGTGTTGATACTGTGCGCCAAGGTGAAGAGACCACAGGCCTTGCAAATGGAGAGCCTTTGCATCCTATGTCTGTTAGTATTCTTTCCAAGGATGAACCTGATAAGCTAACCACGTCAATGGCTTCACCTTTGCAGTTCACATGGTCAGGGAGGAAACGGATGCAACATCTCTCGATGCCAGAAAATATAACTGGACAGAGATTTTTTACTTCTGAAATGGAATCTCCATTGGTAACACTTGATAATGAAAAGAATGTGAAAGTAGCTGGTTCACCTGATAAGTTTGTTTCTTCTCCACTGCAAGTGTTGCATCAGAAGTCATCAGCATCACAATCATATCAGGGCAGCTTTCCTAGTGCGTTGAAGCTTCAAGATCAATTTAATAGAACTGTAACTGCTGGATCAGAGCATCATGGAGACCCAATGGAAATTGTTACTGGGGGTAGTCATTCAACTGCAACACCGGATAATATAGGAGGAAGAATAAATTCTATCTCATCATTTGAGATGGACCATTTTGAAGACCTTATCAATTTAGATGGGGTAAATGACAGAGAAATCAATTTTCATCATTCTCAGAAAGAACCTGATACCTTGAGAAACTTCCAAACTCCTTCAAGGGATAGGGACATTCTAGATATACAGTCAGGAAGCCAGTATATGAACCTCCAAACTCAAACAGAGCCAACTCGGTCTCGAAAGAAACATTTTCATGAAGTTATAAAGGCTTCTTCATGTGGGTCTGCTTCTCCATTTCTCCCTAGAAGAATTACTGATGATTCATCCCTCCAGAAGGTATCACCATCCTCTCTATTTGCTTTCTTGCACATGCACATGATTTCTCTGTATGCAGATAAACTAAAGTCTGTATGGGCTGGTACATACATTGCTGTTCCATATTTCATCCTTCAACTTTATTGAACTGGATGTTGTATAAAATATGATTCAAAAATTGAAGATTTTAGCAAGTCTTACCTAGTGGCTCATGTATTTCTTTGCTATGGACCTGCGGTGGTGAAATCATTTGGCTCTTTTTTGTTTTGATATTGTTTTGGTTTTTTTTTTCATCCTCATGAAGTGTGATGTTATATGGGTTTAACTCAGGCCTCCTCCAAGGTAAAGCTCTTTCGCAGCCCCATTTGGAAAGAATCAACTGAGGTCCAATCCAAGGAAGTGCCTTATAATGTATCACACAATGATAATAAAGAATGCTCTGTTGGAAAGGTCACTCTACCTACTAATCCCATTTCCGATGCACCTACAACTAATGATCGCAGTGAAGGGCTCCACATATCACAGATTCCATTTCCTGTGCAAGATATTGATAATTCTTCTGGAAGAAAAAGAAGCAGGGAAGAAGTGGCTCTTGATAACGGACTCAGTAAAGTTCTAATATCCAGGATCCAGAGACGACCAGAAGTTGATAAGGGCATGGGTTGTGATTTAGAGTTGGAACACTATAATGGAAGTGAAAATGAGAGAAAGAAGAGTGGTCATGACACATCTTTGAAGCACTGGACTGATGTATGTATATCATGTTATTTATTCATTATGGTGTCTCACTTGGATAGCCTGTATATTGTTGTTGATTTTGGATTTCAATATGTAGATTATACTGAAATTCTCAGGAGATACAGAAGAAATGCATTCGCCAGTAATTGAGAATCTAAACATTAGAGCGGTACACCCTCTACTGTTCATTATTTATTAAATTTTTGATATTCGATTTGTTGATACTATGGTCATTGGTTTACTTCTATTTTTTTGTCTGTTTAAACCCACATTACCTCTTCAGTGTGTTATATTCTTATCCATATTATTTCCTTATCTAGATTGGCTTGCTTGAAGATATTATTTCCCAGCTGCAGAGGGTTAAAATATATGATACTCTTGGTTCTGAAATCTCATCTCAGGTCTGTTTTGAAAGTAAATAAGCTCATTTTAGATCACACAGTGAACATATTCGTTTTCTAGAGCATACTGCCTGTTTAACTCTTCTTACAAACCTTAACTAATTATTTCCTGCTGAAATTGTTGTGTTTTACAGAAAACATTTGACCAATCCAGCATTAGTAGGCTGAAGAGGTGCTCTCCCAGTCTAATCGTAACTAACATTTGGGTTTGATGCATTGCATCTTGAGCATTTTAGGAAAATTGGATTATATGTGTTATATTGGCTGGTGTATTATGATTCTGCAGAGTGGCTGATACAAGGTTATTGCTGTATAAAATAATGTATGAAACGGCAAAAATGCAATTAATGTGTGTGAAACGCAAAAGATTGCTGGTACTTCTCCTTCCCTTCTGTGCCTTTTGCTTTCTAGATTTGTGCATTGTAATTCTGCAGTTGCTTACCTCTGTTCTTGTTTGCAGAAAAGAGTACAACTATTAAGTTCTGGAACCCAGGAGTCTCAAATGTTGAAGTTGCATCATGTGCGGCCTCTGTGTCTACCCATCCCAAGAGATGCACAAGTTGAAGATAGGTGTTCTGGTTCCCATCTAGAGAATATTGAAGGCAAACACGAGGTAGACATCAGTTTCAAGATTTAGATGTACTTATCAAATTCATTTTTAACATGTCAATAAGTGATATATGCTTGGCAACTGAGTTGGTAAAACAAACACTTACAAACCGATGTCATTCTGGATTCTCTCTCCTCTCTCTGCCTCAACAAAAGAAACAATTGATGAAAAGGTTTTGGATGTTGGCATTAATATCTTAAACTGTCAAATCTACCCGCTTATGATGAACTATTGAATTGTCATGTTCCTCCTATAAATAGAATTCAGAATTTAAGATACATATTTCAAATCTTGCGCTTTTTCCAACTATTGCTGCAAATGTTTTGTGGGCTTGTTTATGTGTTGTTTTCATCTTGGGGCACTTGCTGGATTATGAAGTTGGCTACTTTACTTAAGGAGGCTAATTTATCTACGGGACTATTTGTTAAGTATCTGGCATATATTTGCTCATCATGCTCTGAGTTTCTGTTAGAGTTTACAAGTTCTATTATAATGACACCTGGTTAAATTTCTGCTAATTGCTATTTTTTTGTGCTATGCCAGGTTACCTGCAATAAAATGATTAGAATGAGGCAGGAATTTGAATCATTAGATAGAAAAATACAGAGCATAACCAAATCTTTTCATACTTATTGTAAGTTGAAAGGAGAACCAAGCTATGCCATGACAGTTGCACTGGTTAATGATCATATGAAGAACAGAAAATGTTGCAGGCTTATACGCCAATATTTGCAGGTCTTTGCACTGTGATATTCTAATGTTCATTTGAGTTCTTACCTTATAATTCTCTTATGTCACTGAGAGTTGAGTTCTGTTTGTCATTTCATCAGTTATGGCAAGTTGGCGATTTGGAGAGTAAGAATTGTCAGAAGAATATAGTCCTTGACTATTGTGGTTTCATCAGTCAGAGGTTGTTTCATGGTTATGTCTGTTTATTTGTCTATCTCATATCTTTAATTAAGAAGTAAACATGCATTTTTGTTTGTCACCATATTTAACTATTTACACGCATTTGTTCTTTTTGTTGTTGTACAGAATCACAATTTGTGACAGTCCAGTTCCAAGCATAAAAATTTCAAACAAATATGATGAAGCAAAGATTGTGAAGGTAATGAAGCAAGCCAATATTTGTGGATTTAGTTGTTTGTATTTTATATTTATTTGTTTTGTCACAAAACTTTTGTGATTCTTATTTATTAGAAATTTCCGAACATGGATGCTTGCACTGCATTTGCGTTTGTGTTGAAGACTGAGACCTCTAGGAAGTATGCTGGTTTAAAAAGTTTGGCACGTGAAACACAAGTAAGTTTTTGCATCTTTCAATTGCATTTCTGCACCAAGTCCGTCTTAGTACAATTATTTCTCGTACTCCTGCTTTCACCTTTTGAATGACAAACTCTTTGATCTTCCAGTAGAAATTGGTTGAACAAAGCTGGTGCTGGCTATTTTTGCTACAATATTAGCTAGTATACACTTCTACAACTACAAGTTATAACATTTTCAGATGGTTACCGTTCCTCTTGTTGGCTCTTGAGTGTAGAATTGCATGAGTTAACGAGGTATCATATTTTGTGTCATCTGAGCATGTTTAAAGAACTGGGCCGGAGACTGAACTGGTTTACTAGGTGGTTCCTGGGTTAACTGGTTTAACTGCCCTGCTCAACAATGTCATAAAATTCTTTCATCAATGTCATGCCATAATTTATCGTTTTAATTTTTTAAGTAGGCAATTGAAAATCTCACAAATCAGTTCTCTACTTTAATCACCACAAATCATCATATTTCATTATTTTCATGATCATAAACTCTAACCAAGACAGTTATCTAAAGCATCACTACTGCTTTAGCAATTAGTCGTCTAACTATTATATAATCCATTCACTAGGTTTAGGAAGACAAACAAATTGTATGAAAATCAGTATTTTTGGGCAAAACTTCTGTTACTGATGAGTAATAATGTAACAATGATCTTTAAAAATAACATAGGAGAGAATCAAATTGAAGTTTAGATACATGGTTCAGCCAATATGGATGGGTCAACAGTTCACCTTCTCTTCCCTAGTTTTTACCAGATCAGTTTTGGTTCGTTACGATTATAAAAAATTGCATTTGAGTTACAAGTATGTTAGAATATCTTTCTAGATGAGAATTTACTTGTACATTATTCTGACAATATTTGAGGATGTTCTTTCATATATGATTGTGCAGATGATAAGTTCAATTCTGCGGAATCTGCTAGATGTGATTGAGGAAGTACAGGTAGCACGAATAGAGATTAGAAATCTAACTGAGACAAGTTTTTGTTCTCGATGGGGTAGGATACTTCTCTGTTTCTTTTCCCCTCTTAGTCTGTTTTTATGCTTGGATTTATTGTGCATAAAAGTTTCTTCGGTTAATCACAATTTACATGTACTTTTATTTTTCAGCTTTGATGTAGATAATCTCATATAGTACTGTTTATAATAGATATTTGCAATATGTATTAATAAGTTATGGAAACTTATCTTCTGCTCTAATTCCAGTATCTTTTTTTGCCAGATGAGCACCTTGGTCTGCAGCTTCGATTTGTTGATTTTAGTAATGGTACCAATGTGATTATGACTCTTGATGTGACTTGTTTGAACTGGTAAAATCCTTCACACTTATTTTTCCTATTTTAGTTCTTCCTAGTATATTTTTAAACCCTGTGCTATATTGTGCGTGTTCTGTTTTATGTACCTTTTGAATCAATCTAACTCTGCATCTGCTCACTGAAAGATTTTGTGATCTCAGGTGATATTGTAGTACTGTTTTATGGGGTTTTGCCAAATGTTACGTGTCAAGTGTGTTTACAGCTGGTGTACTATTTCTCAACCCAATATAACTACACCCTGGCGTTTTAGACTTTTAGGGTCTAACTTTATGTACCATCTGTGCAGTTTTAGCAAGTGATTTTCTGCTTTTTCACATGATGCAATACTTTTTTTTCTTGTTGTCTCATTGGCTGGTACATCATAGAACACCTGAGTAATGAGCCAGATGACACCCTATGCAATGGATCAAACGTGTCACAATTCCTGATTGAAAATTTCTAGCTTCTTGAGAAAAATCCTATTTTATTTGCTGCCTTACAATTTTGCTATTTTTGTGGTGCCCTAACTATAGCTATTTTGTTTTTGTTTTAAATAATATTTTGACATTGTGAAAAAGTGGCTCTTATGAATGTATGCTATCATGTCATTAGTTTCCACAGATGAGGTTGGAAAACTGTTCACCAAGTTCATTTTTCCTTGGGGCATCCTTTTTTGACTTAAAATATGGTGAAATGTGATTGGTATGCTTGAATTAAATGGTAGGGTCAGCCATAAATGTGCCACCTGTATTTAGGTTGTGGGGTATGACTTATGAGATGAGTTTCATTATCAGTTATATGCCCTTCAAGCTGGGTAAATAGTTAAATTGACTAGTGCTATTATTTGTCTCCTGTGAACAGTGGGATCTATCCATCAGAAGCCCTCCCATATTCATTACAGGTCAGCGAAGCTGGGACAAAGAAGTCGCTGACACAATCACTCATCGCAGAAATTAAAGCTAGTGTGGAGAGTCTTGTAACAGGACATTCAAGGATCCTAAAGCTCTGCAGGTGTGTGTCCCAAGCGATGCAATCTTGATTCAATTAGAAGTCGGTGTAAATATTTCCCAGTCACACGAACATGTGTTAGGTCATCCTAGTAGTATATGTTGGGACCATTACTCTTAGAAATGCATGGGATGTATAAAGTGTTATGAGCATGAATATTGGTTTAAAGGAAACAATGTTGGGAGTTGAAGAGATTGCAAGGATAATAGGATGTGAACAAAACCGAACGAGTTTTCCCTTTCCCAGGTGAGTGAGAAAAGTGATACCTCCTCTGGGTCTGAGTATTATTAAGTATATATTGTTGATGTCACAGTTCACGGGATTGAATGAAGTAAAGCAGATTTGAGTTTTGTTGAGTAGGCGTAAAATAAATAATGTTAGCTGGTGAAGTATACAGGTGTTCGAACAAGTTGTTGATAGGTACCAAGCAAGTGCAGCTGAAATGGTTCAGATTCTCAGATGCAGCAAGATTGGATCCTCCACTTGATGGGTAAATCATCTATGACTTCCTTAATTCTAGTCCTTTTTATAATAATTGGTGCAACTTGTGATGCTATTTAAATATTGATATTGAAAACACGTAGCTGAAATTGATTGGACCAACGGCGTTTGGCGGCTAATTATATTAGGATTGATGACCCTTTTATTATGTTTATAGTATATATGAAAAGAGAACTATGTTAAACCTCATTAGTAGTGTATTATGTGAGTGTTTTGTGCAATAATATGTCCCACTAACACTGTTTCTAGCAAGTCAAATTCAATCACTAATTCAAAAAATGTTTAGAACTTATTATTATAAGAAAAAAAAAAAGTTTATAACTGTGTTGGATCGAATCAATTTTCTAGATACTATCTATAAAATACATAGTGCCTTATCTGCACAGATTGTTTAAGTGCTCTCTCTTTTTCCATGTAAACTACTAATGTTTAAACTGAAAAATTCTTTAACCAAACCAAATTAATATATTTACTTGTTAAAATTGATTTTTGTTGCGATGGAATTGGTTGGTTAAAATTACGCGCAAAGCTGTAGAGTTGGGACAAGTGTGTAACGAACAGCAGTTAATTAGGCAGCTATGTGATGACATGAATTTATTTATACTTTCACTCGATCTCTATTACTTTTTTAGCAGCAGCAACACAACATTGTATTTGTATATTTGAGTAAGCTACTCACTGTGGTAATGATGATGATATGATCGGTTGTGTAAAGAGTTTCCAGATGGACGCTTTAGCTTAGCTTATTGTTCAAAAGTGCAACATCACAAGAGACAATGTGTGAGATTTTGGTATAAAGATAAAATACAAGTACACCTCAGTTTTCACCAAACTTCTTCTTTCTTTTACTTTCACATTGTGGCGACCTAGTTTGTGTGTGCGTGTTGTGTTCGTGTTGTGTTTGAGGTTGATTGTGTATCGCATGATTCAGTATGAATACAATATGTTTAGTAATCGTGCTATATAGCTTAACACAAACACGATGTGATTATGAGTACACAACACGTTTACGATAACTATACGGGCTGCGTTGACATTACATGATATGAGCACCATCCAACACATATGACACGATACGATCAAAACACGTTTAATGTGTTATTAATAGATTGATTACAATTATGCCCTTAATTACTCTTGTTGAGCATGTTGTTCATGACATAAGATGACTAATTAATCATGTATACGCGTTTTGGAGGGTTCAGAAACAATAATTTCATGTTATATGTCGTGCTACGATACAAATTGTCAGCTTTAAGAAATTTTTTACTAGGTAAATTCAATTTTTTTTTTATAAACTCCATATATGGACAAATCTAAAGTAAATAGGCATTTATTGTTTTTTTCACTGCCCAAACAAAAGAAGAGACCGAGAGAAAGTGAAACCCAGACTGTTACAAAAAGATTTTTCCCATTACAACAAGAAAAAGAAAATGGAAATAGAAAAGTCTAAAAAAGAACATAAAAATTTGATAAATAAAAAAATAGAAAAAGTGAGTTGTGGAGGGACCAAGAAATTGTGCTTTCCAATTTAAATATAAAAAAATCAATTTAAGAAGAAAAGGACAGGGTCCCACTTTCCCCACCACCTTTTTTTAATCAAAAAGCTAAGCTGAGCTTATGTTGTTGTCACATTTTGCTTACACACACACAACACAATATCTATCTGTTTACACAGTTCCATCTCTTTACACACACACACCAAAACTCCTCCTCCTAGGGTTTCTTCGCTTCTAATTCTTCCCCAATTTTTTTTCCAATTTCCTTCTTCTCTACCGGATCTTCACCTCCCTCTCTTTTACGGTAATTTTCTAGATTTTTCTCTGCTTCAATTTAGCGAATTTACAGAGGTTTCTCCAGATTGTTGAATCTTATTCTGTGTCTCATGAATTTGTTGTAGATGCTGGGGTTTGGATCTTAGTAGGATTTCTTCTTCATCTCCTTCTTTCTTTGTTCCTTTTTGTTTTGTTTTTTGTTTCCGTTAATTCTGGAGTTTTGGTTTCATGTTTGGTGTAGGCTGGAGATGAATGATTTTTTTGGATATGGCTTTGATTGAAGTGTTTTTTTTGTGGAATTATTGTTATTTTTTCTGGTATTGATTGCCCAAGCATCATGTTGTAATTAAGTATAAATTATTTTCATTAAAATTACCTGAATCAGCTATGTTTGGAAGTACTGTTGTCACTGAGGAAAACAAATAAAGTATGCATCTGTTTCTTCATTTATTACTCTTCATGATTGATTGACATAGATCTGCCCTTTTAACTGATAAAAGCCTGTAAATTTATTACCCTTTATTTTTTTAACTGTTACCTTAGATTTTTATTTATCTGCATATTCTTCTTTTTTTTTTCCCTTCATATTGCTCTTCTTTTCTATGTTATTCTCTCTTCTTTTCTTCATATTGCTCTTCTTTTAGCTGCTAAATCCATCAAGTGAATATGAAAAAATCATACTTAAAGTTCTTTTTATTTGATACATACTGATTTATCTTGTGAAAGAACCTAAATTGGTTTCTAATTTCATTTTAAGGTTGTAAAAACACTTGGTGAGTCTTCCGGATTCTTGTGTGTGAGTAAGTGATTTCTGTGGAGGAGGCTTTGAAATTGAAGAAATTATATAGGAAGTTTTCTCTGCTCGAACTGGTATTGCCTAGGAAGGTTTGTGTTTAAAATGGGTTTTATATGTGATTTCTGCTCGGATCAAAGATCCATGGTCTATTGTCGGTCCGATGCCGCATGTTTGTGTCTATCATGTGATCGAAATGTCCACTCTGCTAATGCCCTCTCCAAACGCCACTCAAGAACTCTTTTATGTGAAAGATGCAATTCACAGCCTGCTCTCGTGAGATGCGCTGAAGAGAAGATATCTTTATGTCAGAACTGTGATTGGACTGGTCATGGTACTTCTACCTCTGCTTCAGCACATAAGAGACAAACAATCAATTGCTACTCTGGATGCCCCTCAGCTTCAGAACTTTCTTCAATCTGGTCATTTGTTTTAGATACTCCTGTGGCTGATTCGGCGTGTGCTCAGGAAATGGGTCTAATGAGTATCACTGAGAACAACGGTGACATGAACTGCTGGGGTCCTGAAGATAATATGTCCCAAGATGTTTCTGGTACAGTTGAAGTGAAAGATGGGCGCAACACGGATAATTCTAGTGGTTGGGTTGGGTCATCTTCTGTTGCTGAACCTAACTCTGCTTCTCACAATCAAGACCAGCCAACTGGTTCTGCTAATGCTACACTTCCCAAGGTATAGTATTATTTTCTCATTCAATTTTTTTTGCTGTTGTAGCTACACATTTGTACTCAAGGAATCTCAGGTACCCAGCATTTTGGTATCATGAGCAGTCTACCAATTGTAGGATTTTTCAATGCCCAGCATTTTCCTTATGTTATGAAGTTTCAGATCTTGCATTCTGCATGCTTGGTATGAACAGCAGATGTCATTTGAATGGAATTTTATTAATCATGAAGATATGTAGTTATTCCCAATGTCCTATTTATTGACCCTTTGTCTTATCAAGTTGTCTGATGGTGATTGGCCAGAGGTGACCAAGGGTGCCAAGCAGATTGTGCATGGTGTCAGAGATGCTTCACAAACAAATTGGGCTCATCGACCTAAAATACTTTAGCTTTTGAGCTGAAAACTTAACTGGGAATGAGAGCAGATTGGTCCTTGTCCTTGTCTTTGCCCGTCTGTGTAGTCCTCCCCCTTTATTTTCTTGATTTACATGCAGAGCGTTTTGCTTTGTCTGGCCTGCACATTTAGGGTGAGTGTTCAACTGTGCACATGGGTTGTGAAATATCAATGGGCTGGGAAGTTAATAAGAGACTACATTTTTTCTCGTATACAAAGAATTCTGAACTTGGTAGAAGTGTCGAACCTGACTGCTGAAGCATAACTAGTTTCTGAATATTTCATTTTCTTCGCTTCTAGATTTTTGTTCTAACTTGTGTTTACTAAATTGTTATATCAAATGATTTTTTTAAGAACCTTCGTGTATTATCAAAATGCAGTTGTGCAGTTCTGGAACTGAAGGTCCTGGGTTCTGTGATGATGATCTCTACGAGGACTTCAATATGGATGAAGTAAATTTGAGTATCGAAAACTATGAAGAACTGTTTGGTCATGCTCTTACTCACTCAGAACAGCTTCTTGAGAATGGTGGAATATCTAGCTTGTTTGGGATGAAGAAAATGTCTGCTGCTAATTCCAATCGTAATGCTGCAGTTGCTGCTGAGGTTCTCTAATCTTGCTCCCTTCGTTCTTTATGTTTTCCAAATAATATTATTTCCATTACAAACATTCCATTTTTTTGTTATGGTATTGGTCTTAATTTATGTGGGAAATATCGCTCATTCTGTGGGTGTGTGTAGTAGGTTTATTTAAGATGCTAATACTATGGGGGAATCAATGTAGAGTATGGCATCAAGTTATTATACTGCTTCTTGTTCTGTTTTTCTTGCTTTTGGAAATTGTCTTTCATTTATTTATATGTTCAAGTGTTAGACAGTAATTATCAGGATGAAACAGACAAGCTTTTCATGCTAGGCAGTCAGCATAGTTAGTTTTGATACTTGCTGTAAATTTGCAAGTGAATTATTAGCATCTTTTCTAAAATTTGCACATTCTTTTTGTTGATGAATGTCAAGATTGGATAGGGTTAAAGTAGAGGGGTGAAGAAACTATGTGGAATGGTTAATGTGTTCTTAGATCTCTTTGGTCTTCCATTTAGGAGTGTGGTTGGTTGTTTGCCGGATACTTCTCTAGCAGAGATTTTGAATTCATGTGAGAGGAACAAAGGATATTTAATGCCGGAATGAAATTGTTGAGAGATGGCACTGATGGCTAGTATACTCTGCTAGAGTACAATTAGGGGTTAACCTTCGGTGGTGACCGGTCTTGCCACATTCCTAATCTGATGCATTTATTTTCAAATTGGGAGATTCTTAGTTTCTGTTCTAACTGATGTAGGAATTGATCATTTTGCGGACGCGTTCATTTGAAATGCCTCTTGACAGTTGTTATATGGAATATTTTTTACAATATAAATAGTACACTTGAAGTTGAAAGTATGGATGAGCAAATCAAAATTGGTTCGAGTGTTTCCTTTCTTTCCTAGCATGCTGGAAACAATATTTCTCCACAATTATTAAGCATCTTCTTTTATTCCTGCATATTTGTACTAACATACATATTCCATTTCCAGGGGTCATCTTTTGGACTTAATAATGCGGTGCAGCCAACGTGTAGCGCAGCATCTGGTGATTCTGTGATGAGTACCAAAACTGAACCAATTCTATGTTTTACGGCAAAGCAGTCTCATTCAAACCTCTCATTTTCTGGTGTTACTGGAGATAGTACTGCAGGAGATTATCAAGATTGTGGGGCTTCTCCAATGCTTCTCATGGGAGAGCCTCCGTGGTGTCCTCCATGCCCTGAAAGTTCCTACACATCTGCTAACCGGAGTGATGCTGTATTGCGTTACAAGGAAAAGAAGAAGAATCGCAAGTAAGTATAGACACATAAAATACTTCAAAGTTTGAACATTATTTATATTGATTAATTTGGACCATCTCGTAGCTTCCATTGATGCCTTATAGGATTACATTGTTTGTTATGGGAGTATTGCCTGCTTTTTGAACTCCCACCATTCTACCACTTATGTTTGTGGTGTAAATATTGCCCTACAGATTTGAGAAGAAAGTGAGATACGCATCCCGGAAAGCTAGGGCCGATGTTAGAAGGCGCGTGAAGGGGCGCTTTGTTAAAGCTGGAGATATGTATGATTATGATCCTTTGAGCCAAACCAGAAGCTGTTAAAGGTAAATATTTTAACTATGCTTAATATTATTTCCTAGACAATATATTGCTCTATTCATGTGCAATAACATGTATGATCTATCTCCAGGGGCCAAGGGTTTTCATAGGGAGAAATTTGGTGGAGGTAAAAAGCGGGTTTATGACACTTCACCTATAAAGTCCTGGAGCTGAAACCTGATTCTCTAGTACCATAAAGGATTCATTGATTGTGACTGTCCAATACATTCACGTGGACTGCCTTCTTTCTATATGAATGATCCTCGTTTCGTCTCTGTATATGAGTAAGTCCAACGACCAATTCTTATTCATGCAGCAGTGGAAAAGCTTGGTCCTTTTCCAGCCTTAAATATGCTATGCCTTCATTGATCATTATGATTTATGTCAAGGATCAACCCTTGTTCTATTCCTTTGTGTCGCGCTCCGGACCTCCGGTCACTTATAAAATTTGGCTTCCATGGTGTGGTGGTTAGCCAAACTAACTGTAGCCTGGTCAGCCAATGAGCTTGCATTTGTTATGTATAGCATGGTATCTGTATTTGCAGTTGAGGGAATCATCAGAGAACCTGTGGTTTTAATTTTGATTTGAATGGTACAGGATATTTATGTATGCAGTTTAGAGAGATCTAGTAATTTGATACAAGATTTTTTTTGTTTCTTTGCCTTGAATGTAATAGGATCTGCTTATGTATCAATAGTATAATAAACATGTAAACACATCTTTTCTTGTATATATTGTGAAGCTGTGAGTTTGTTTGAGACCAACATGGTGGTGCAGATTATGAAGATTTTAACACTTTTTAGTACTATAATTAAGCTGTATGTTTGATGTTCTTTGGTTGAATTGAAACCGTGATGAAACAAACAATGGGTAACATGATTCATTAATAGATATATCCGAATACAAAGCATATTACAACGGAAAAAGGTGTTCGTAAACCTTACACACTACGTTTCTAGCAAAATTGGCCCGACCGAAACAGTAAAGAATAACAATTTCTGCAGTTTCGGATCAATCATCATCATCGGAACTACTATCTTCTGACATTCGTCCAACGTCATTTTCCACATTAGCATCCTATATAGAGATTGCGGACAAGACCATCAATATTCAAATAATAGGTGTAATATAAGAAAATACACGCATACATAGAAAGATGATCATGTTTGGATAAGAGATAGAAGTTATTGCCTGCATTTTGTCCCAATCTTTCAACTTCGAATTTGTTAGCATGTAATTATCACGCAATGGAGCCCAGGCAGGACCTCCACCATCCGCGTTACCTGAAGATGCCTGAGCCTGAATGAAATAAATGAAGTCATGAAAATGTGATTTGCGTGGAAGCATGGTTTAGAGATGACAAAGCCAATTCAAGTATTTCTTTTCTCCTCAACTTCATTAAGAATGCTACACCCGAAATGGTCTAACAAAAGCTGATTTACATCAGATTCCAGATAAAAAATTTGGGAGGAATTAATGCTGTATAAACACTGACCTTGGTAGAAGAGTTAGCTGTTGACGATGATGTCTTGCCCAGCTCTGAAAAGAACGCCTCCTTCCTACGCTGCTTTAGGGCTGATAGGATTGAATCAAGAGAATTAGAATTAACAAATCTAGAATACTGTTATAAGCAATCACAAGCTTAAAATTAATCATGTTAATCCAGTACACATTCAAAAGTCAAATAAAGGCACAAAAATAAAGAAGTCGGCCTTCCATGATCAATCTTGAATATGATTCAAGAAATAAGTAGTGATCCAACCACTACTGTCCTATAATTGGAATGCATAGGAACAGCACAAAAAAGAGAGATATTAAAACAAAGGTCAATGATAAGAGGTCATATATTACAATTTATAAGAGGATCTCTAGATTAAAATATTAAAAGAAAAAAGAGATATGTAGGACATTAAACATTTACTTGGACAAGACCATTTCCTTTCTAGTTATGAAATGCATATGGTAGCATTATTGGCTGTATGTGAGGCGACAATTTATTGTAGGCTTCACATAGTAGAAATTTGGAATAAAGTATAAATTTATAAGAGAAAATGTAAACTTTCTATATGTCCATCGTTTATTCGATTTTTCGGAATTAAGATGATTATTGGCACTAAAGATATTAGTCAAGGGTAAAGCCAGAGAAACTGTAACAGATATCAATCCCCGCCTTCATTGAAATGCAGAAGGTTAGAAGATGTTTTCATTTTACAATGATAGCACCATCAGTAACCCAAACAAATGTAAATGTTGACATATTTTTTAGAAAGGATACTAGGTATTCAGCCATGGATAATTATTAGAGTAATAACTTAAATTTGTAACAAAATATCCCAAGTTTCATATCTTGAGAACAAAATACTCCCTCCGTCCCAAAATGAGTGTCTTGTTTCCATTTTTTGCAGAAATTAAGGATTACCAAATAATTTAATGTGTT
>JAYMTF010002515.1:0-17936 GCA_036897485.1 Pelargonium nanum | reverse complement strand
TAAGCCACCACTAAAATAGTGACATCTCATTAAAATTATTGGATCTGGGCGGGTCGCTCCGCTCCCACAAATTCATTGGGTGGGTATGAGTGGTATTTTAATGAGGTGTCATGTTATGATTGACTTGGCTTAGTCTAAGCCAAAAATAACATGGCTTAAATTTCTTTTCCTCATATATATATATTTGAATGAATTCAATACAATATCTCGATTAAAAAAAATAGTTCTATAGAATATCACAATTTTATTACTAATTTAATATGTTAACTGTTTATAAATTGTCACATCCCACCTTCACCAACTCTAGCCTGTGATTTCTTCTGTTCAAATTCTTGTGTTGACTGGAATTTAATTAAGATTTTAGCACATAGTCACTGCTTATAAATATTCTTACTATATTATTATCATGTGGCTTTACACTATGATCAACTACACATATCGAACAAATTTACGTACGTACAAACTGAAACATATTTAATTCTTCTTGTTAGAATATTACATCCAGATTCCACAATCAGTCACAACTCACAAGTTGCATCTGTTGGTGTAAAATATTTACAAAATTAAAAGAATTGTTTTTATCTTGTTTGAATATTATACAATAAAATAAAGAATCGATCCACTTCTAGTGGGCTTTAACTATCATTATTTGTCAATTTCAAAGTTATTATTATCATTTTTTTTGTTCATATACTTCAAGGACGTCGTTTTTATCCATTAAAGCTAATGTTTATTATGGTTGAGGTTGGATAATTCTGTAAGTAATTGATGTAATGATGAGTGTAGTATTAATAATAAGGAAAATGTTGATTTCAATTTTCAAAAACAAAAAGATAATAATAATGAGGAAAATGTTAAAATGTCTCATAATTTGTAGAATAACTGAAAATTAATAAAATATATTATACATGTAACATATTGTAATTTAAAAAAAAAACATATTGTAATTTAACAAAGAAATGATTTATGTGACTTATCTCATTAATTGACATATTATTAGATAAATATTTGACACATATATAAACACGTTAACATTTGAAGTATATTTACAAAAATAGACTACTCAATATTTTATCTTAAAAAATTGTGAATGTATAAAAGGTCAATGATTTTGAATGAAAAAGAAAAAGTAGTTGTATTGATTGAATTGAAGAAGAGGATTGGAGATAAGTATGGCTTTAACTTTTAAGGGCTACAAGGAATAGTAAGTAAAGTACTTAGTCTATTTTAAAGCAGATATTTTAAATTGTTATAGCTAAGTTCAAATCGATCAAGCGGGCAATATAGTTTGAATTAAATTAAAAAAATGTGTATTTTGAATAAAATGTTAAGTTTTATCTATAAAATCTCAGAGTTTATACAAATTTGTCTAAAATAATTTAAATATTAATCAAATTTATTTTATCAAACTCAGATCTGTAATTGTGTGAACTTGAACTGCAAAATACTCGTGAATTTGGATATAAATTATGAGCTATATGATTTATAAATAAATATATGGGCATGTGATATGGGTTGGTTCGAGGTTGTTCCGTTGAATTCATGGTTAATGTTAGTTTGTCAACTAACGTGCAGCTTTCCATAAATGGAATAATATAAAGGAGCTGTCCCCTATACCCATCTCCTCCTTTTAGTCAACTCTTCATTGCTCTACTAAATCTTGTCAACCCACCTCTTATTTCTTCAAGAAAAGTCCTCAAATTTATTGCTCAATGTGAAAATAGCCTTGCCTTTTCATTTTTCAATTCTATTTTGAAGTTGGTAAGCTTCGTTATTTTAAATTATAAAATTAGGACTACGGGTCTTTTTTCGAGTGAAACCAAATTGAAGAGATGATGTCACAGTGTTAAATTTACGCACAGTCACCCTTAACGAATTTGTGAGAGCAGAGCGACTTACTGAATTCATGAATTTTAATGGTTTAAACTTTTTGCTCTCTTTAAAATAACCTGAATAATATATATATAAGCACAAATAGTTATATATAATTTCTTGTTTATTATGGAACTATCAGTCTATCATTAGTTTTAGTGATTATTTGAAAGGTCCACATGCATCATATATATAACTTATATGTCTATGTACAATTCATATTACTGATGTTTGATTGTTGAAAAAACTAGTCTCATTTTCCCTATGTCGTGGCTTTGCAAGAGCTCCCACGTAAGATATGAGCTCAAGTGCAACCAACATCCCGCAGTGTGAGAAATCTAATTACCTATTTGCTGTCTTTTAATTTAAAATAAAAATCTTGTACAATTAGAGTTACAATCCTTCGTGTTCATGTGACATTCTCACGAGTAGTTTCTACATTAGTCAATATATAGAAAAATTAGTCAATATTTTTGTACACCTAAACTTTCACTAAAAGAAAACTCTATGACACGCGTACTTCACTGTATATTGTATCTCTCTACGATGTGAATCATCTATGAACGACAAAAATGTAGTCTCTCATATGCTTAATAGTTCTAATTCTAGTAATTTCTTGTTGGATTGACTCAATCTACTTGTATTTATTTAAATTTGACTTCCATTGCTCTCGTAGTCACATCCACTTGATATATATGTGCCTTGTCATTTGAATCCTCCAAGTCCTTGTCTTTTTTATTTCTTCACCCAAACATGAATTTCATGTAGTCTATGAAGGTCTACGAAGAAAATTGGCAAACTAGAACTACCCAAATAGTAGTTTCTGCCGACAAAAACATTTGATCCACAAAACTAGTTGCATCTGGGGCTGCAGATTAGAATCTAATGCCAAAATCCCATGCAAAAATATCCAATATTTTACTAAATTTCCGTATCAAACCTGAAAATGAAACTAAATTTAAAGCTTGTTTCTTTGACTGTATTTTTATTTGACTTTGCTATATCCACTACATTGTTTCAGTCACTTCAAGGCGCTAGCCAAACCCCAACTAATCCAATTCTAGAATCCCAACAACCAATATATATATATTATATAGTGCATATTGCATTAATTTTGTGATGTATATGTGAAGATATAATCATTTTTATAACAATCAAAATAATATCGTCTTGATTTTATTTATTGCTACAATTTATATGTTTTTTTGTTAGCTTGTACGCATTTCAAAAGTATTTTCTTTCGAATGATCTTAATACTACATGCCTAATACTTCACATCAGTTTAAGTGCTTTTAAAGAAAAATTTCTTTAAGATAATACATAAAATCCGCCTTTTGAACGCATCTTAATATTGTGAGAGATCAACCTTTAACATCACGAAATGAAATAGTTTCAAAGTGCGCACAAGTTGCTCCAACAATGATTTGTCATTCACAGTGATATTAAATCTAATTAATTCACACGTATCCAACATTCTTTAAAAAAAATGTCTCTGTTTAGATTGTCTTCATGCGTACTACGTTCAACACGAGATCACATAATTTTTCCTATTGAATTTTATTACATATGTATTTCTATAGAATTCGATTGATAGTTGACCAACTGAAGTTGTATGATTTGCAACTTGTAACATCCCACTGACCTCCAGATTTTTAATAAATATTTCCTCATATAGTATTTATTTTCTGAGTCCAATCCACTTATCATATGCACATTTATTTTTCTATTTCCCTTAACAACACATTATTTTATTAAATTCGACCCTTCATAAGATCTTTAATTATTTTAAATTTTAAATATAAAAAACCATCGTGTTTTGGCTCTGATACGTGCCCGACATCAACTATAAGTTACTTATATATACGGTGATACACACATATTATAGTTCCCTCTACTCTCTTCTCAATCTCATGGCAAATTTTAAAGCCATATCCACTGACTCACTGAGTCACTCACGCGCAACTCGCCTCCTCTTCTTCATCTTCACCGTCTCCGTCACGTGGCCATGTGACGGAGAGCTCCTCGCCGGATTCAGAGCCACTCCGAATCCTTCAGTCTCGGCGTTCCAGTCACTTCTCAACGATTCCACCGGCAATTTCTCACTCGGTTTTCTCCGAGTCAACAAAACCCAACTCGCTCTCGCCGTCATCCACCTCCCGTCGTCGGAGCCGCTCTGGCAGGCCAACCCAACTCAGCTGGCTCGCTGGTCCGACCGAACCGAGTTCATTTTCAATGGCAGTCTCGTAATTTCGGATCCAACCGTGGGGTTATTTTGGTCCACTGCGACAAAAGGTGACAGACTTGTTCTCCTCAACACATCGAATCTGCAAATTCAGACCCAAAACGGCGGGTCGGTTCTGTGGCAGAGTTTTGACTTTCCCGGAAATACCCTCGTGGAGCACCAGAATTTCACAGCTGCCATGGCTCTGGTCTCGTCGAACGAGCTCTACTCGATGCGAGTGGGCGACAATTTTCTCGGACTGTACGCAAAGTTCGGAGAAGAATCGGAGCAGATTTATTGGAAACACACGGCCATGCAAGCCAAAGCGGACATTATTGAAGGAAAGGGTCCGATTCGCGTCCTGGTCAACTCGGAAGGCTACCTCGGGATGTACCAGACGACCAGCGTCCCCGTTGACGTACAACCCTTCAGCAGCTTCCAGCGAGATCTGAGCGGTCTCCTAATGGTCCGGTTAGAACCGGACGGAAACCTCAAAGGCTATTACTGGGACGGCTCCACCTGGATCCTCGATTACCAAGCGATCACCGACTCGTGCGAGTTACCGAGTCCGTGCGGTTCGTATGGTTTGTGCACCCCCGGCGCCGGCTGCTCCTGTATGGACAACCGGACGGAGGTTCAGTCCGGTGAGTGCCTCTCTCTGGTGGCCGGAGACGACGACTTGTGCGGTGCTAGAGGAGCTCAAAACGACGACTTCTGGGTCCTGAGACGGCACGGTGTGGAGCTACCGTATAAAGAGCTGATGAGCTATGTTACGACGTCGTCTTGGGGAGAGTGCGAGAGTTTATGCGAAAAGAACTGTAGCTGCTGGGGCGCGGTTTACAGTAACGCGTCCGGGTTTTGTTACGGTGTGGGCTACCCGATCCAGACGCTGCTGGGCGTGGGCGACGACACGAAGGTCGGGTATTTTAAGGTGCGGGTGGCCGCGGGGAAGCAAATGAACCCGCGGCTCGGGATCGGGCTTGGGGTCTTGGGTGGGGCCGTGTTGATTATAATCGGTCTGATCGGGTTTGGGAGCTGTAGGATGTGGCGAAGGAGGGTGAAAATGGGTATGGATAGGGAAAACGGGTTGCCGACCGGCCCGTATAAGGATTTGAATTCGGCTAGCTTTAGATCGATTGAGATTTCGAATAGATAGTGATGATGACGTCATGGATGATGAGATTGTATTTTGGCGGGGACGGGTTTGACTTTGACTGATCGTGTGCCACTGAGGAGTATCACTAACTTAATGCTCGCTGGCCAACTAGATGATCATCGACCATCCACTGTATTTACTTTTGTCATATGCGAAATTGCAAATTGCAAAAGTAGGGCTGTGGGGCCAGGTCAGGACTGGTCATGGATAATCTTTGAGGGTTGATCCAGTGCATGGTCGTGTTCACGTGTCTACATGGGCCGTCACTCATGAAACTAATCACTAGATTGATGATGATCACATGAAAGTAACCTCTTATGGTTTCACTTATCGAATGTTGTTTTGTTTGTTTTGGACATTCATAGCAATGTTGTTGGAAGTTTCATGAGAGATATAGATTTGATTCTTATTTGATATTTTTCGAATGTAAAATTGAGTTATGACTTATAACATGAGTAATTGGTTCACAAACATCGATTGTCATATAGTTAGTTAGAATATAGACGGTAACAATAAGACGATAAGACCAGTTATCGTCATATTCAAATAACACGATTTGCAATAATACTTATCAAAACTCATTTACTCGTGACAAAACTTTTAGCTATAGAAGTCCGACTATAACGGAAACAAACTATATGAATAAAGAAAACTACTAAAATACAATTATAAACATAATAACATGAAAAAAACCTTATCTACTTAATGTAAACTTACTATCACAAACTAGTATAGAGTGAACATGAAGAGATAAATTGTCCATTCATGAATGAAAATTGACATAGTTTACTTGAATGAATAACTACTGAAAAATGAGCCAAATGATTTCTAATTTTTTAATTATCCATTAGTAAAAGGTTATTATTGTTTAACAAAACTAATATTGTAACATAACATAAAATTAAAATTTCTTGAATTAGTGAAATAATTTATTCATTTTTTGTCTTGGGATTGTAGGTGAGGCAGCCAAATCAAGAATTGGGATTTTGAGAATGGTCCAAATTCAAATAAATGGAAGGTCGATGACGCAGGGAATGACATAATTGCATTCAATTATAGTAAAGGTTATGATTAGTAGGAGATGGTTTTAATAATTATAAAAAGTGTATATAATAATGACAACCAACACCTCAACCCCGAATACATCAATAGATTCTATGGTTGGTGGTGAGGTTGTGTTTTGATTTTTTTGAAGTCAAACTAACTTTTCAAATCACGAGTTTGATTAAAAACAATCTTTTTTAATGTCCTTAAAATATTTAATTCTAGTGTGGCAAATAAAAAGATTTTAACTAATTGATTATATAAATATTATTTTTAAATAGTATATAAAATATATAATACACGACAGAATCAACACATAGGACACAGACACACCAATATATTATACACGATAGAATCAATACATTTGACATAATACCATCCAATATATGGGTCACGACATAACAAAACACGTTTGATAGGTTATTACAGTTAAATAACAATTACAATCTTAAATATAAATGTTGTAAGTGACAAACAAAAATAATAAATGATATAAAAAAACAAAAATAATAAATTGTGTATGCATGTTTTAAAGCCCAATACTTACTTACAGGGCCTTGAAAAAACTAGAATTAAATATTTAACTTTAGCATGCCCAAAATTAAGCTCGCAAAACGAAGGTCCAATTGACGAGCCCAGTGTTAGAACATTCATATGGGCCTAAGCCCATTGATAAACGAGGAAGATTTCAACGTCGGCCCGGCCCATGAATTGTAATTAAACCCCAAAACGTAAAGTAGAAGAGGAAAATCAGGCACGCAGAACCCTAAACCCTAGTAGTCTCTCACATCGAGAGAGAAGAAGAGAGGGTTTCATAGAATCGCTACGAAGGTCACTCCAGCTCGCGCCCCAATCTAGAGGTATAATCGCATCCATGTGTTTCAGATACCGTTTTCAATTCGAATTTATCATTATAATTTGAACATATTGTAAAATTTATGGGAGATTAAGCTGTATTGTAGTCGAATCGAAGTTTGCTGATTCCATCGTTATGGAACTGTGAAGAATTTGAGCTCATGATGTTTGATTAAATTAAATGGGTATTAGGGTTACAGGTTGTATATGTATCGACATGGAGGTGTAGTGCTATTGATTATCCATTTATGTCTAATTTGTATATAGCGATTTGTCTAGAAGACTTTTTTTTACTTGGCACCCGAAAGGCCGATACCCAGTTTTAGTTCATTAATGTCGCTAATTTGCTTGTGCGAACTAAAATCCCTAAAAAGTGATGTGATTATGTAGTCCTGTTTGTATGTTCAGATTTCTTATATGCACTTCAATGAGATGAATTTTAGTTCATCCACATGTTTCCTCGTAGCACTCTGTTGTTTCATTCTAGTTTCTTAGTGAAATAAAAATGAATTTTTGGCACCTTAAATATTGTTTATTTGGATAGTGTGGATATGGCGGCTTTGCTTAATTTGTATGTTGGGATGTATGACTAATTGGAATATTGATTGGCTTTGGTTCCTTGCTCCATTTTTATTGTTTAAACAATTTTCATGTTGTGGTTTTGGCAGGAACTAATAGCAGAAGAATAAAATGAGGTTGGAGAAGTGTTGGTTTTGTTCCTCTACCATATATCCCGGGCATGGTATTCAGTTTGTTCGCAATGATGCAAAGGTAAGACTACGACATTCTCTCTTCAACATAATTTATTTTCCTTGTGTTCTTTTGGTTTGTGTTTTCTGCACTCTACTTGTTACATTGATTTTGTGCTATGGACTCTTTGGTTATATCCTAGTCATGAGGCTGCATGTACTATTTTAATTTTAGATATGTTCTTGAGTGTCTTGGTTGTTTTTGTCGGGGAGTCCATTCACTTTGACTTATGTTATACATTTTATAGGTATAGGGCTGAGTCTGACACCATTCTGTTAGGTATTGTCTGCGAAGCAGTGGTGAAGCATAGTTAACTAGACCATGATACCTTTCTTTATGGGATGAATGGAATTGCTCATTATATTACTGTTGGGTTGTAAAATTTCTTTGGTTTATTGTCTTGTGTTATTGCATGCTGCATGTTGTATTCATCTTTCATAATCTTAAAGCTTTTGACAAGTGGTAGTACTGCAGATTTTCAGATTTTGTAGATCTAAATGCCATAAGAACTTCAAAATGAAGAGGAATCCTCGTAAAGTAAAATGGACTAAAGCCTACAGGAGATTGCATGGCAAGGACATGACACAGGTAACGATGCTATTGATATTCTGTCGAACTATAAAATCATGATAAGTGATTCTTTTGCCATTGCTTTGACAATTCTAGATTATGTGTTCACCCAATTCTTTTTTCTTTTTCAGGACTCGACTTTCGAGTTTGAAAGGAAGCGTAATAGGCCGGAGAGGTATGACAGGAATCTTGCAGAGAACACTTTGAAGGCCATCAAGAAGATTGATAAAGTCAGAGTTGCAAGGGAGGAGAAACACCACATACTAAGGTTATATTTCCCTCTTATATGTAATATTAATTATTTCCTGTTGTATTTGAACTCAAAAGGATTGAAAATAATTTGCAGGATGAAGGGCAAGAAAGGCAAGGAGCAGAGGGAAGCAGCAAGAGAATTGGCGCAAGATATCAACTTGGTCAAAGCTCCACTTGCTCAAAAAGAGGACCCATCTCTCACTCTTCCAAAGATCAAAGTCGCAGTCTTCCAAACACAACCAGAGAATCAACAAATGGAAGAGTGAGTTTGGTACTCTGCTATTTGCTGCAGTCAGTTGTCTTCTGTTACCATATTCTGCATGCAGATCCTTACTTATCTACACAAAATTTTGTTGCCTGTGGAAAACAAAAGTTTAGTTATTTATTCAGACCGTTGGTTTTTTGAAACTCTTAACTTGAAGATAAAAGCACTCATTGTTGTTCAGCTATGTGGAATGTTTTTGAAACAAGTTAAATTTGTATTGATAGTGATTGACTTTGCAATTTTGGGTTTTTTTTGTTGTTCTGTTTCATTTTGTAAATCCAAATTAGTGGCTCATATGTGGGTTGAATTTTTGTTTCTATATGTTGTTCCATGGTTATAAATTCCGAGTTGCATGAAGTCGGAAAGGAGTTGGGAGTCATAGAAACTAGAATTGAAGCGAATTGATGCTTTTCAATTCTCTAGACTATTTTGTTGAGAGAGAGGCTTTGTACAGAAGCCAATTGTTTTGTTTTTGCTGGCTGAGTACATTGTCACTTTGATGTTACATTTTGTCGCTTGTTATGTTTAATCTTTATCTGGCTCTGAGAGTTTTTTCACTTGAATAATTGAGCAACAGGTAGGTCCGTCTATACTATCATTATTGCTCTACTTCGTTCCAAATTAATTCTTGAAGGATGAACATTTCATCATGTCCTATCCTTTATGGATATAGACTTTGGTTGACTGATGCAGTTTAGTTTATAGGCTCAAAACATAATGTCTTAAGATCAAAGTGAAATACCTTTTACCATTGTAAATCTTCATGTCATCTTGTTGGGTTCTTTTGATCTAATGTTTTGTGCTGATTGTTGTAGTAGCTTTCAAGAAATGTGACAGATATAGAATAAATTCCAATACTTGAAAGGCTGAAAACTTTTTGAGCTGGCAGTACAAATTCTCTTTGGTTTAAGTTTGAAGTTTATGATCAAAACGCTCCTAGAAGTTGAAAACCTAATTGAGAGTGGAGAATATATGCTTCAGGGCCTTATGGACAAGAAAAGAATAATTTTTAGATAGCTTCTCCAAATAGCTCTACCTCTATGTAGTGTACTAAATGTGTACGTGGATTTTGTTGGGTTTTTTTATGCTTGAGGGAGAAGTTTAGATGAAGTATGGACTAATCAAATGCTACCTTAATTAGTCATGTTTAGATTTACAAGTTTTGATTAAAATTTCAGGTGGGACAGTTGTTGCAATATAGTCATTTTCTCAACTAGTATTTCCTCACATTTACGGCTGTTATTTTGCATTTACCGTTATGCGGTGCGCTCCTATTCTTGATTGATAGTTCTATATCTAGGCCTTTGAGTACGAGATCATTCTATTCCATCTAATACCAAGTAGGTCTTGTCCTCGGTATACCGGAAAGACTTTATAGTGGGCATGTTTCTAGAAAACAGGGTATTGATTGTCTTTTCCCTCGAGTGTTCGTATTTCATATAATGTTGATTAGTAGTTCTACAGATAAAATGTTGTAATTGGTACAACAAGTGTAATTTCATCTTTACCATCTAGTGTTTCTCTTGTTGGTGCATCTCAGCAAATGAGCACTGAAGGACTGTGAGTTTAAATCCATGATTCAAAATCCTCTCTTCAACTGGTTTTCAGCTTTTTGTTCCCAATCTTGAGTCCTAGGCATATCCCTTGATATGCCATTTACATGCCTAGTGATTGTAAATAATAATCTCATTTCACATGTTTCCACTTTTGGTGTGACCAAAACTAGGAGTAATTTTGAAGCATGTGTCCCAAGTTTTTGTGTGAACATTTTCAAGTGCTTTTGAGTACCTCAAAATCATGACATTGCTGATCATATGATTCTCAGTGTTTTGGGATTATCTTAAAATCTCCAAAATGATTAGTTTATTGGCACCTTTTGGTTGGTAGTTGGTTGCTAACTGCATCATTCAGTGAACAACTAACCAACCAACCAACCTATTTCAATTTTCAACCCAAAACCTTAAAACAATTATCAGACAGCTAACATTATATAATGTCTCCTCAATGGTTTCCACATTGGACCAAAGTGACAAAAATTACTTGTGTAACAGAAATTATGGGATGAGTTTACGTTAAAGGTGGAGATGGTTTATTTTTGGACACCAAAAAAAAAAAAAAGAAAAAAAAAAAGATTTTCAGAGTCTCAATCTATAGTTGTCTGTAGCAGTAGTTGGTGGGTTTATTAGGATTGGATTAAATTTGTGGGGGCAAGCAATAGCATCGCTATCTAGCATTGATCATCCCTAGCTATGCCATTCAGATCACCAAAAATCATACATATCTCACTCGGTTACATATCATTTCTTACCGAAATTTGTTGTGGCTACATATATAATATAAACCCTAAACCCTAAATATTGGTTCAAGCATAAAAATTGTAAAAAAAAAAACGACTACAAAATGACCTAGGACATGAGTTATCATGAAGTTATAAGTGTTGATCGTCGGTTTGTTTTAATTGTACCAACCGAGTTTGTTTCACACTTGTCAATTTTAAGCTCTATAGTCTATATACCGTCGTTATTTGATCGAAAAACGATCTCGTGTATGTCTTTTCTTCATTCACACCTTCCACTATATCACTACCCCTTTGATGATAATTTGCATACAATGTTATAACTTGTATTCTATGAATATAAATGTCTTGCAAGTCCTCGTTTTTCCAATCTTGCAAATTTTGGGAGTTTTTTTCTTATAATTAGAATGAGATTTGAAGAGTTACACATGTTCATCCATCAAAGAGTAATTTTGAATTTCGAAATCACTTGAAGTATAACTATGTGAAAACAAATTAACCGAATAAAAGAACAAAATGAATTGAAAATCTATTATCTATTATTTTCGTATTTACCAGAGATCAACATCTAAACTATCTAAATGAAAGAATGAATAACAAATATATAATGTAACGGAACCTAACTCTAATGAGAAATAAAATAACAACATATCCTATAACTACGAGCGAAAACATAGAAAAACAAAACAAAACCACCGAAATGGTTGCAGATGAGATAGCTTATGTCGAAATGATAAGAGTTAACCGCACGCTTGTTTCAAATGTACTAATTAACTGAATACCGCTTCATATAGATAAACATTAATTAAATCCTTTAAATATAATTTTCAATAAAAGAAAAAAATAATGAAGTGGCCTATATAAAAAGGAGATATTTGTTTTCAAAATTATAAAAAGAGCAATGAATTAGGAAGTGGTAGTGTTAAAGGAACATGAAATTCATTTGTGTGTTCATTGTCTCATCCATCCAAATCAAAATTTCTTACAAAATGGAAGGACACTTCACATTCACATGGAAATAGACACTCTCTTTTGTCACCTTCAATCTCTTCATTTTCTTCTTCCTCAGGCAACAAATATATTCATCTTCTTCAATCTCCAAACCCAAACTCAAACCTTCTCTCTCCTCTTCTTGATCTTCTTCAATTCATGCTCTGTTTCTTTATTCAAAGACCAGACAAAAACACACATTTCATCTTTTCTTGAATTTTTTGTGTGTGTTCTTTAATATATATAAAAAATGAGAAGCATAGCATCTTGTTACAGTGAACACGCCATTAAAGTGTCCGATTCTTATTGTTCAGGTCCATCGAACCATCTGTCTCCGAATCCGAGTCCTTCGATCCCGAAAGCTGTGACATGTATATACAAAGCCAAGCTCTTGATGATCACTCTCACATGGTGCAACAGTTTCACCGGACAAGGCCTCACCGTTACCGTCTCCGGCGCCGGCAATTCGCACCAATTGCGGAAGAGCAGAGGCTCAAAAACGTTCCAATCCTGCAATTCCAAGATCGAATTTTTCTGGGATCTCTCCACTGCCCATTACGAGGCCGGACCCGAGCCGGTGAGTGGGTTTTACGTCCTCGTTTTGGTTGATTCCGAACTGGGTCTTCTCTTAGGGGAGAAAAACAGAGACGAAGAAACAATGGCGAAAACAGAGTCTCCGGCTCCGGCGAAGGACAAGAAACTCTCGCTGGTTTCTCGGAGCGAGCAGTTCTCCGGCAACGGAGTGTACTCGACGAAGGCGCAGTTCTCCGACGCCGGAGCAGAGCACGACATAGTCATAAAGTGCAGCGGCGGCGAAGACGACGGCGGGTCTTCGTCGTCGCCGGGAAGCTCTGTTTTGTCCGTTTGGATCGACAAGAAGAGAATTTTTCAGGTGAGGCGACTGAGATGGAATTTTCGCGGGAACCAGACGATTTTTGTTGATGGGTTGGTGGTGGATTTGATGTGGGACGTTCATGACTGGTTCTTCAAATCATCGGAAAGTGGGTTTTGTGGAGTGTTCATGTTCAGGACGAGGATTGGGTCGGATAGCAGAGTGTGGTTGGTTGAAGAAGACAACAATTTGGCGCAGAAAGACCCAGAAAGGCTCGATTTCTCTTTCTTGATCTGTGCCTCTAAGAATCCTGATTGATACTCTCTTTTTTTTAGTTAAATCATAACAGAAAAAAGGTATTTTTTATTTTTATTTTTATTTTAATGTACACAATTCTAATTATACATTGAAAGATTTCTTCTTCTACATTTTGTTGATGACTTATTGTATAAGGAAATTCTATCACATTGAAAGATTTCAAATATTTGAATAATTAGAAACGCTCGGTTTTAAAGTATTTAAATATTGTTTATATGTACCATATATGTACTAATTTGGTAAGCTATCGGTCGATCTCGATCTAGTTAGGTGATAATATTAAGTATTTATGAATTTAATAAGAATAAGTTTAACAAATGTGAGAGTTAACTTGAACGAAAAGACGCTGTTGTTGCCCCCATGAACACTTTGTAGTTGATTTGATGACGACCAAGTGATTTTTTTTTCCGGTTTGAATGTTAAACTAATGAATCTTTTAAACATAATGGTCAATTGATCTTCTTTCTATCTTGAAAAATGGAAACAGGAGAAGCAATTGTATAAATAAGTTTTCTTTCATGCACATTTCACATAGTTTGTATGATTGTAATACGAAGCATTAAAAAGTTAGATCATTCTAATTGGTTGGAATGATGTTGAAGAAGCTGAGTTTGGGTTTTCATACTAGATAGTAAGAATACTTAAATAGCCTATTAATGATTAAAATTCAGCTAAGACAAAAGAAATTGGTTCACACGAGCGCTCTCGTTAAAACATGTGTGTATGTTAATTCATGATGTGTCAAATTCTCGTATGTTTGACTGAGTTCCATATATTAACTCATTGATTGTGACTTTTTCTCAATCATATTACATTTAATGAGAAAAAGAGAAGAAGAAGATGATAAGCATGACTATATGAATATTTGTTCATTTTATAAGTTATATATAACCTATTTTCTTGATTTAGAATGGTAAAGCTTACCAAGACATGTTGGGCCAAGTGATTAATACCACTTTGAATTTTCTCTGAGGTCTCAAGTTCGAGCCTACTTGTCGACGGTATGGGGTGAAATTTGTGGGGTGGGGTTTAGGGTGACGCTCCCAAAGGGAGTGAGAAACATTGTTACTTCGAGTATGATGTCCCGTTGCTTATAAAAAAAAAATGGTGAAGCTTCTTTTGTTATTTTTGGTTGGCATATTGGAGAGGGATTGATAGGTAGGTAACTTGGGAGATTCCATTTTGGCTTGTTTTGTTTTTAACAAAGGAAGGTAGCTAACAAGCAAGTACATATTCTTTTGAAGTAGTAGTAGCAAACAAGAGAGCAAGTTGGAGATTCCAAAACCAATTTGGGAGATTCCATTTTTGTGCCTTTAGCTTGACTTGAGTTTCAACTTGTTCTTTATTTAAGGGCTCTATGGGAAGGCTTTGCTAATATAATTTCATTTCACAGCTCTTGAATTATGAGCAATGCCAACTAGCTACCATTGCAATTTGATTAGTAAAATTCAAAATCCTCTACTTAATTAATGTTTTAGACTAAATTTAATTGGACTGACAGACTAACCCTAATGTAAAGAATATTCATTTGTAGTCAAATGTGTATTTTATTATTGATCATAACCTATTGAATATTTATGGGCAGCTAGATGTTTGTTCCATTAGGTTTGTTAATTATTGAATATATTATCTTGAATGAACTCATTTTAAAAATAGAAATATCACTCATTTGTGGATAAATAAAGTTTGAGGTTTAATGTAAATCGGAACATCCAAGTTTTGTTTATAGGAATATAGTAAAAACTTAAGCATTTATCATGCATATAGATTGGTGATTGATGATATTCTACATCAATTTCACAATTAGTGTCTCTTAGAGTTTTTCACACAAATTTAAATTTTTAATGTAAAATGACGTATTTAATCTTATATAGTTGTTTGTTTATACATTGAAGTATTTTTCTATCTTCAAATGATAGTATTACAATTATTTTGAAATAAAATTTGCTTTGTAAAACGACATTTATTTCGAAAGAGATATAGTATTGCCTTGCAACTAGTCCCAACGATGTGATTTGTGGGCCGGGCTCATACCTAAACGGGCCAGAAAGTTCAATTTATTTGGTTGGGCCTGAACAGTAGAGCAACAAATACGAACACTTCAATATATTTGTTGAATTGTAGGCAAGTTTGGTCCGGTCGGCCCACTTAATTTTAATGTTTGATACACTGCGTTTGGACTATGGACTTATTTCGAGCCCGTTTAGATTATAAGTAAATATTTTTTTTTGGGTTTACTGTAATTTGATTTTTTTTGTTGAAAATTCTACATGAATTGACAGAAAATTCAAGAATTTGAAAATAGCCTGCATTCCTTATATTTTTGGTATGTTAGCATAAAATCATCAAAAATAGGAATTTTATTCCAAAAAACGTGTTTATTAGGTAAGGAAAAAATCATTAACTTGGAAATAAAAAATGCTATGAACATACTCTAGAGACCATAAACATAGAAAATAAATAAAAATCAATTCAAATGGTATTTTTGATATTTTAAAAAAGTTTTAGTTATGTGTCATGCTTGTGCTAGTTATAAGGTATGTCCCGTTAATCTTTAGGGAGAGTTAAATGTAAAAAATAGTTTAAGGTACCTTAAAATATTTATGTAACCTTACTCCTATATTGAATGTGGTATAGTAGATTACAAAATAAAATTACAATTTCTTTGTTAATTATGAAACAACTCATTATAAAACCCCAATATTGGTACAAACTTAAGTTTGAGCCATAGGAGATTTACTTTTCTTTGAATAAGTGAGAATAACAATGAAAACAAGAGAACAAATGAAGTTGCAAACCAAAGAAAAATAAGCAATTAACAATAAGGTTTGGATCTTGGATCTGAAAGAGCATATACTTGTATTGAATTATTGATACATGAAGCATTTGGTTGATAATTAAATGATAAGAATAATCAGTACTGCTTATCAAGATAGGCAAGGGAGGCTATGGTTCACGTGATAGCTGAGTCAGAGTCTGAGTGGTCACTGTACGAGCTGATGAATTATTTTAAAGCACCCTTACCTAACCCTCTCCACTAATTTGACTCTTCAAATTAATTAATGTTCTGTATTGTTGTGCCTTCTATATAGAAAGTGAGGTCCACAGCACAGCACAGCACAGCACCAATATGGTTTGGACACTTTTGATGCTGATTCCCCATTTTATAAGCCTTGGATCCAAGCTTTATGCTTTCCTACTTTGGCCTACAATTCAATTTTTTAGACCACCTAACTTATACAGCATTTTTTTACTGTCAAAAAGTGATTTCCACTGTAATTCTCTTGGGATATGCTATGTTGTCATTAGAGTAATGGTTTTTGGACAATTGGATTCAATCAAACATGGAAACCTAACTCAATCAAACATTCAAATTGATAGTCTCCCCAAGAGTAGCTACAAGGTTACAAGAAGAGTTTCACTCTCTTCTATGCTCAGTCTCCACAAGGGGCCTATAAGGTCCATGTGTCACTTGATAGTCTTCAAGGCTCCCCACCTCGCTGAGTAGCCCCTAAGGTATTCTTTTCACTCGATCACCTCAATGGTAATTTAATTTACTAGGACGCTACACGAAATAAGAGAAACACCCCCATAATGTTTGAAGGGCATACGAGAGCTTCAAACCTCACTCGACGCTTGCGGATGGTGCACCCGAGGGGCTAGAACTCAAACACCCAAATGTACTTAGGTACGAACCCCACGTCATAAACAACCAACCTTATGACGACACATTGCAAGATAGGTTTGTAATTATAGCTCATTCTCAACATTCATATTTTCTCTCACTATAAATCCATGTAGAGTCTTTCCTAACGAGGCGTGGTTCGAATTTCGAAGTAGATTCTCACTCTCTCTCCCGCGGTGGATTTTTGAACACACACCCGAGTCTCTTGCTAATGGTGTTCTATCCTTGTGCATACTTTAAGAACCCATGAATACGGATCCAAGCCTTCAATTTCATCCCACATGACTTGAGACTTAGAACATTTTCAAGATACATACCTTTACACATGGACAAGATGATGACAGATTATATTGTGCTCTTTTGACCCGTTCCCAAGTGGAACAAAAGTTAGTATTATGTATAAGCCTACTTATTTTCTCGTGCTTCAATATAAATATAGACCAACCAAACTCTAATATCATGCCTAAGAACAACTTAACTAAAACATTAAGGTACCATTTGGATTAGAAATTTTGGTTTGGAAATGAGAATGGAGAATGGGAATGAGATTCCCATTGATGGTGTTTGGATTAGAACGAACTCATTCCCATTCCCATTCCAATTCTCATTCTTATTCCCTCACCCATGTGTATTTTAATTCCCACCCATGTTGGAGGGAATGGGATTCCCATTCCTATGTCTTCACTTTTTATTTTACGACATAAACTTTAAAAAATCATAACTTTGTGCTTGGATGTCTGATTGAGATAATTTTTTTTTTTGGTTTCATATAACTTTTCGAGGTGAACATTATTATGATTTTAATTTTTTTCAAATAATACATATTTATA